>PVJO010022868.1:5389-27282 GCA_004026905.1 Hystrix cristata | reverse complement strand
CTCCCTCCCGCCGCCCCAGCCCCGGGTCCAGTATCACTGGCCCCACCCCTCGCCTAGTAGACCCCGCCCCCGGAAGCTCCACCCCAGTAATCCTGCAAAGGGGCGGCCCCTGCCCTTTTGTCCTCCGGACACGTCCCCCAGCTCACCTTTGCCGTCCGCAGCCCCAAAGGCCTCCTGCTCCAGGCGCAGCGCCTCCTCGCGGCCGCGCAGCTCGAAGCGCCGCGCCCAGCCGGGCCGCGCGCGCCACAGCTCCTGCACCAGCAGCGGGCGTTCCCAGTCGCCCAGCACGCGCAGGTGCTCCGCGCGCCACTCGCCGCCTCCCGCGCCGCCCGCCGCGGGCCGGCCCAGCGCGTCGCACAGCGCGAAGGCGTCCACGCAGCTGCTCTCGCCCGGGACGCTGCCCGGGCTGCCGGCTAGCCCGTAGCGCTCCAGCGCCTCGGCCACGAGCTCGCGTGCCGTGGAGCGCGCGGTGGCCAGCACGCTCTTGTAGTTGGTCCCCGACGCCAGCCCCGCGCCGAAGATCTTGAGGACCCCGGGGGGCGCCGTGGGGCGGGTGGCCAGCGGGGGCTCGGGGGCGACGCCCGCCGCCAGTTCAGGCAGCTTCTTCTCGCTGGCCCAGCGCTGCGCCGCCCCCGGGGTCCCTGGGACCCCCGCGCCGCCGGCCCCCGAGGCCCCGGTCCCCGAGCCTCGGAAAAGCTGCGAGATGCGCTTGGCGCGGCTGCCTGAGGCGCCCCCGGCTGCCTTCACGGCGCCCACGCGCCGCAACTCCACGTGCGGTGGCGGCGGAGCCATCGGCTCGCTGCTGCGACTCCCCGTGTCGGAGGACGAAGACCTGCGAGCCGGGCGGGACGGGACGGGAGAGACGTGACCACGACACAGAGAGAGAGACCAGGGCAGAGACGGACAGAGGCCAGAGACCCGGGGTGGACGGAGATGGGGGTGGGGGTAGAAGTCGGAGGAAAAGGAGAGAAAATAAATAAATAAAGGCGAGTCCCACAGAAGGAAATGCCAGGAGGGGAGTCGGGAAGGGAGGAAGGAAGGGGAATCGAACCCCTCGCCTTCTGTGCCCGTCTCCTGGCCCTGCTCTGCCCCCACCCGCCCTGACACCGCCCTGGGGTCCCTCACTGTCTCCACTCCACCCCCCAGCTCGCTCGCCCTTTCAGGACAGCAGCCTTCTCAGGGGCAGTGCAAGGCCTGGGTCACCACCAGGGACAGAGGGGAGGGAGGCAGGCGGGCAAGGCATGTGGCCACTCACTTGACGGAGGCCGCGCTGGGCCAGCGCCGCCCCAGCTTGGCGAGCTGCTTCCTGGGAGAATTGATCCACAGGCCCACGGGGAGATGCAGCTTCCCGAAGCGGGGGCTTCCGCCCTCCTTCCGTTCGCCAGATAGCATGGCCCTAAGGATAGGTAGATAAGGCCCTTATGTCCAAGGCACTGGGTGGTGGTGACAAGGGGGTGGAGAGGGACCTGGGCTCCTGAGGCAGAGGGAGGAGGGGGCTGGGTTTAGACTCTGGAGGCCGGGAGGACAGGAATGGGCATGGGACTCCCGGTCTCGGGATGGAGAAGGCTGCGGGCTGAATCCAGGTTCCCGGCTCTTACCCTGCTTCGGGTCCAGCAGCACCCGGAGGCCCTGGCTCCGTCAGCCCGAGTTAGTCCCCGCTCCCTCTCTCGTGTAGTCTTTGCCTCTGCCCCAGCTCCCTGAACTGGGTGGGGGACAGGAAAAGGCCAGAGGAAACCCGGCAGGAAGAGCGGGGAGGGGGCGTCCTGTGAGGAGACCGGCCTGGGGGAGGAGAGCTGGGCAGGGCTGGTCCTGCCTTGCTCTTCGATTCTGGGATTCTGTCGCAGCCCGTTGGTCCCTTCTCCCGGCCCCGGGGCTCCTGGGTCGCAGCCCCTCCTCCCCCAGGCGGGAGCCCAACCCCAGACCTCCTCTGTCACAGAACCAGAAATTTGGATCAGACAGGAGGAGTGAGTCAGATACTTAGACAAAAAGGCAAATCTTTATTGGTCCTCCAGATCTGAGGCCTTTTCCTTTGGTCGCGCGGCAGGTTCGTTGTCTGTGCTGACAGGTGAGGACTTTGGTTGAGCTGTCGCAGCAGCTTTGTTGTCAGTGCTGACCGGTGACGATTTGGGTTTAGCCATCGTTTTATCCCGGCGAAATAGCCTGGGGGAGGTCGGGAGCCAGGTTAGGCAATAGGTGAATGAGGGATACTTCTCCCAACCCCCCACAAATCTGATTTTATTTTAGGAATTATGCAAGCCTCACCCTCCTGAGTAAGCCCCACCCCAATGGAAGCCCCACCCCCAGTGAAGTTTCTTATTGGCTCCCAGGAAAGAAACCCCGCCTCTCCTCCAAACTCCGCCCCTCCCGTGGCGGCTCACAAGGTAGCCGAGCCTGTTATCAGCAGTACAGAGCCGATAGAACCGCAGATCAGCAGCCATAAGAGGCGGCTTCTCAGGATATTCTCGGGCTTCGGAGAATGAGACAAGGACTCTGGGAGTCCCGAAGTTATGTTTGATGACTGTTGCTCCTCCTCCAGCCTTTCGGGCAACACTGATAGAGGAGGGGCAAAAGAGCAGTCTGGCAGGGGGTGAAGGCACCCCGCCCCAGTATCCAGGCTGGGGCGGGGCGGGGGGCTGAGGCCACACCCAGAAGGAAGCCACGCCCATAGCCCAGGCCACGCCTACGAAGCAGCCTCCTCCTCCTTGGACCCTGAAAACCTCATTGCTCTACTCTCAACCCATCGCTGACCTGTGACGTGAAAATAGATGATCGTGGCTGGGCCGGAACTCACGGTGCCCAACTCGCAGCGGTAGTCGCCTGCATCCTCTGGCTCTACCAAGGGCTTGGTCAGAAGGGGCTCCTTCCCCTTGGACACCAAGGTCTCAGAATTGTTCCCCCAAACCTAGACCCAAGCTCAAGGGGTCACAGAGGTTTGGGAAATTCAGGGGTTGGAGAGTACTGAGAAGATCGAGGGGCCTCAGGGTGAGAGAGGGGAATCCAGGGCAGCACTAGTCAGGGAATGGGGTCCCTGGTGGTCAGTGGAGGCCAAGCCTAGCCCAATAGGTCACGGGTCATGAGGGTTGGGTGCAGGCCAGTGGACTGGGGGCCAGCAGATGCAGGGGTGGGAGGGAGCCCGATGGACGTGTGCTCAAGGGTTATGGGAGTTGGAGGGCCCTACCCTGTAAAAACTGTAGTCGGCGAGTCCTTGAGAGGCCTGGTGCCAGTTGAGGTAACAGTCCAGGATCATGTCTTCCATCTGATGGACCTCCACATTGCGATCTAATGGGGCGCGGCATGAGCACACCTGCCTTCACTGCCCCCTCGACGGGGCCTCCCAGGCTCAGGCACTCGTCTGCACAGTCCCTGGGCTCTCCTCTGGCCCCGCCCCCAACGCCAACCCCTCCTGCCAGGTCCAGTTCTCACTCCCGCAACTGTAGGACTTCAGGCAGGCGTAGACCTCCTTCTCACACCTATTGCACCAGATCAGAGTCTGCAACATCGTGCCTAAAGAGACGAGGTCAAGGCCTGTATTCACCCACTGAAGGGCGAGGGCAAGGCCAAAGTTGGGGTGTGTTGTGCATCAGATCCCTCAGACATTAGCCCACCAGTGAGGCTCAGTAAAAAGTACAGGGGCTGGGGATTTAGCTCAAATGGTAGAGCACTTGCCTACCAACCACAAGGCCCTGAGTTTGATACCTGCCACCCCCCCCCAAAAAAAAAGAGTGCAGATAGAATACCACCCACTACCCAAGAAATCCAAGCTGTGGAAAGAATGCCAGAGGACCAGGAGGCTCTCAGATTCTAGAACAAAGAAACCACCCATCTCCAAAAAGGGGAGGGGAGAGGCTGGGATTTGGCCGCAGGGATGAGGGGTAGAGGACTAGCATCCATTAGCTGGACTTACCACATTTGTTAGGACAATAAACTGCCTCAGACCGGAGAAGAAGAGAAAGAGATGAGGGAATCAGATTTCTAAGTTAAAGAAGATGGGAGATGGGTTGGGGGCAGGGCTGAGTTTTGGGCTCTTGGGTTCTGGGGCGGGAAGGACCTTGCTCAGGGCAGAGGGGCTAACAAGGGAGAGGGACTGGAGTTGGAGATGCATAGGGCTGGAGACGGGAACTCTTGGGTTGTAGGATGAGGCTGGGGTCCTGGGCTTCTGGCTTTCCTCACCCTCATTTTGGAACCGCTCAGCAAGCCTGGCAAAGTTCTCTTTCTGTAGGTGCAGCATCCAAAACAGCTCCCTCACGAAGAGCTCCCCTGGAAGGAAGCAGGGAGTGCAGTGCCCCAACCCCAGGCATGAGGTGGAGGAGGTTGGCCTCTGCGAGCCTGGACTTCCATTCTTATTTATTTATTCATGAGATGGGATCTCAATATGTTGCCCAAGCTGGTCTCAAACTCTTAGACTCCAGCAAACCTCCTGCCTCAGCCTCCCAAGTAGCTGGGACTACAGGTGCAGGCCACCATGCTCGGCTGGCATTCATTTCCTAGCTTGCTCAGGGAATGACACTGAAATCAAGCACTCAACCCAGTGCCAATCCCTGGGCCAAGCAATACACAGGTATTAAGTCACTCAATCTTTACAACAGCTGAGGGAGGAAGGAGCTGCTCAGGTCTCTATCTCTGAGCTAAGGGAGCTGCCAAGTTCCTTTCTCAAGAACACATGGTTAGGAAATGGCAGAGATGGAGCCTGAACCGGGCAGCCTGTTCCAGAGCCTGGGGTCTGACTCCCACCAGCTTCGGCATCCCCAGTAACGGCTACCCTGAGAGACTCTGGACCCCCCACCCCCTTGGTGCATTTACCTTTTACATCACTGTCTGTAATGCGTTTCAGATCCTTCAGAAAACTCCAGGATGCCTGTTGCAGCGTGTCTTCATCTGTGGGAGGTACAGAACCCCAGGTTCCAACCCAGCTGCCACATTGGCTTGCCTTGCTGTAGAAACTACAATACCCATGAGGCCGCAGGGCAAGGACAGGCCTGATGAAGGGAGTAGCCACCCATCACCTTCTAGGAGTGGTGGTTTTATAACATAAAGTGATCAAGGGGGAGGAAACAGTATTTGCTATGGAATCTGCACCCCGGCCTTCCCCATTCCTAGACTCAGGAGACCCTGTCCCTAGCTCCCGCCTATCCCAGGACCCAGCCCTGCCCTCACCAACAGCCCCCATGTAGGTGTCCTCATAGAACTGCAGGTTCTTGAAATCCTTCACGGCCTGCTCCACCCTTTGCATCACATCTGCGTGATGCTCAATGCTCAGATGGCCAGGCAGGTAATCCGTCTCCAAGGACTTTAGCGCCGCCACAACAGATGGGTCACATATGATACAGCACTCTGCAGAGAGCAGGCAGCAGGCCAGGGCCACCAACAGGAAGCCGAAACGCAGGCCCATCGCAGCCAGAGCACACAGTCGATGACCACCACCAGGAAGGATCCTCTCACCCCACACAGAGAGCAGGAGGATGCTACAGGGGGAGAAGCCAAAGCCTATCTTAGAGAACCTCACTGAGCCCCCTATCTGCAAGGCCCCTGGGGAACAGAATCTTCAGGAAATCTCCAAATTAAGAAGACATATCCTTTATCAAATGTCTTCAAAGTGAGAAACATAATCCCAACCCAGAAGCCCCCAAACTTAGGGTCTTCATTGCATCCCAACTGAGAGAACAGAAAACTATTAAAGCAAACCTCAAGAGCCCTACCCATGCAGGCTCTCCAAATCCCAATCCATGGGCTTCCCAGCTCCCCCAAATTGATGTGATCCCGAATCCCAAACCTCAACTGGATCAACACTCAGACCCCTGGTACCTCAAACTGAAATTTCAGTGCCCAGACCAAATAAACTATGCAGTACAGAGCCACCCTGGGTATTATCAAACACAAAACTCCTTCAAACCCAATTTATATCCTTCAAATGCCTAACGCTGGGAACCCTACAAGTTTAAGCGAGACTCCAGCTACCCTCCAGACCCACGGAGACCTTGCCCACCCTTCCCCAAGACCAAGACCCCTACTTTGCAGGGCGCACCCTTCTAATGAAAAAGCCCCATGCACCCTAATCAGTGAGGCATCCTCTCCGACCTTGATCTCTGACTTACTCCCTCAAACACTAGGGTTGGCACACGAGCCCAGTCTAGCGCCTGAGGGCTTTTGAAAGAGGGAGCTGGGGGTTCTAATATCTTCCTGCCACCAAGATTAAAGATTTTTGTTGGGGGCTAAGCAGAGGTTGGCAGCATAGAATCGGGGTCTTGTCGACTTGGCTCTGAGTCATGGGCCGTCCCTTCTCTACGAGAAAGCCCTACCGCTTCCCCTTTCGAGCTTCCCACGTGGAGCCCCTCATCAAACCCCAGAAATACTCCTTAGACTTCTCTAGGCCCCGCCTAGAAGCCCAACTCTGACTCTGATTGGACCGAAACTCAAAGCTGTCTTGCCGGGCGCTCCGTGACGTCACAGAGGCCGTGGCCAATTCGTAGAAGTTTCCCAGCACCCGCGAAAGGGACGACGTCCGCCCGCTTTGGCTTCCAGAGCCAAGGTCCTATTACGGCCTTCAGCGTCCTCCCTTCCCTTCCCTCGGGACCCAGGCTTCGGGCTGGATGCACTCTGGCTGTTTGGGAACCCTGGCGCCCAGCCACGAGGATGGGGGAAGTGACTGCTTCTAGCCTAGGACTACGACTCCCAGAAGACCATGGGGCCTCTTCTCTATAGCAAACTAGCGCTGGCAACCCCATAGCTTTATGGGAAATGTAGTTCGATGACGACATGGCCCACTAGTTCCTTCACCTTCTCGGCTCTCCGTTGAGACCCCAGGGTAAGTTGGGCAGGGGTCGATGCTGACAGTCACAGAGAAAAATACTGAGGACTTGGACTTCTGGGTCCTGGAAAGTGCTTTTTTCCATGATTCTGGGCACCAGAAAAACAAGGACCACAGCTCACACAAGTCTGACAGCAAAGGGCTGCCTGATGTGAAGCAGGTATCACACCCCAGGGCACCATGAGTAGTGAAGTCTGCAGCCAGGCGTGGTGGCAGACACCCGTAATCAATCCCAGCACTCAGGAGGCTTAGGCAGGACCACCGAGTTCAAGGCCAGCCTGAACAACATAGCAACACTCTGTCTTGAAAAACAAAAACTTAAAAAGCAGTCTCTGAAAACTTTCCACCTTTTCTTCAACTTTCACACACACACGCGTGACACACACAGTTCCAAAAACTCTGCAGAGACAGGGATTGGTGGTATAGACCTTTAATTCATACTCCCACTCTCCTGTCTGTGGCGGGGGAGTTGGGAACAGTACCCTTAAATTCCCTGAGAAGACTAGCAATTTAGGTTTGTAGATGAGGGTGATCAGATTTGACTATCTAAGGAACTTCCCCTCACCATCCAAAAAGCAGCGAGGGTTCCTGAAATCTGAGTCTGAATTCCATCCTCCTCGCTTAATGACTGTGCTCCCGCTGGGTTCGGAGGTCTGTACCCCTGGACGCCTACACCTCAGACCTGCCCAAAGCCAGATCTAGTGGTTCTGGGAGCTCAGGGGTACACAACAGTTGGCAGGGAGCACAGTCGCTCTACCCTGCTGCAGGCTGCTGACTCCAGAAAACAGACTCCAGATCCACAGCAGCCCGGCTGCAGAGGAGGAAGCTTCCTTGATCCTAAACCCAGAGTCAAAATGTGCTGTCCCTCTCTTTGGTAGTTTTGAGTTTAAAAAAATAAAGTGTGGGGCTGGGGATTTAGCTCAGTGGTTAGAGTGCCTGCCTCACAAGCACAAGGCCCTGAGTTCGATCCCCAGCACCAAAAAAAAAAAAAAAAAAAAGTGTATCTGGTTCTCTAAAAGTTTGTACCTCAAAGCTACAGTGTTTCAACCGTGTCTGTCTCTCCTGCCATCTATTTGTTGGTCCATCCACTCAAAACACAATTCTGAGGCTTTCTCCTGGGCTGAGGGTTGGACAGAGTCTGGCTCTGCTCACAACTGCCGGGGCTTTCCCAGAGCCTCTGAGCAGGGCAGGAAGCTGGCTCGCTAGAGACCGTCTGCCCGGCCCGTCTCTCTGGCCAGTGGTGGGGTACTGAGCTTCCAGTTGTGCCTTCAGTGACCTAGAACCCTGGAGCCTGTCCCCTCTGGTAGGGCCCTGCAGGGCTCTTCACAGCCTTTAGACCTGACCGTCTCCAGGTCAACCCCCTCTGGAATCACTCAGAAACAGAGCTAGTGCATGGTTGCTCTAGATAACCCGCAAACTGTGCTTGCTTCAGCAGCACATATACTAGATAACCCACAAATTATTCCAGTCTTCCAAAAATTCAGGGGTGAAATAATACCTCTTCTAGAAAAGGTAAAGAAGGTCAACTCGGGCTGGAGATTGAGCTCAGTGGTTAGAGCGCATGCCTTGTGAGCACAAGGTCCTGAGTTTGATCCCCAGCACCAAAAAAAAAAAAGAAAGAAAGAAAGAAAGAAAAAGAACAAGATGGTCAACTCTAGGAGGGAAGCCACCACCCAGAAGTACTATGGATAAGGGCAGGAAAGAGCAGGTGGTCACCACAGCTTCTAGAACTGCCACAAGCTCCTCTAGACATTTCCAGCCACCAGGAAAAGAAGTTCTGCTTGTTCTAGAGTGTTCAGCAGTTTCAGAAAGCCCTTTTCTTCTCTCCAAGTCTGGCCAAGTAACCTCACGCTGGAGATGGGTGCCCACCTGCTCCAGGACCACCCCACGGGCTTGTGCAGAAGCCACCAGGCCTCCAGAGAGCGGCTTCAGGTTGATCCAATCTATATAAAAAGTCTTCCTAGCTTCTTCCAAGCCCCACTCCACATGTCAGGTGCCTGGAGAGGAGACAAGTCGGCACCGATGCCCACCCACTGTGGCAGGAAGGCGGCCTCCGGCTTGAAGATCTTCAGGAACTCAGAGTCGGGCAGGGTGAAGTTGGCCAAGTAGACGGTGTCTCCGCCAGCCAGGTAGGCGGCCCAGAAGCCAAAGGTGCCAATAGTCATGATGGTGTGGTTGCACTGCGTGAGCAGCGCGAAGTCCTTGCCCGGTGCATCCTCGCGCCCATCACCGGCAAAGACCACATCGCCCCTGGAGGTATCGATGTTTTCCCTGCACCACTTCATGCCATTGCTGACGACCACAAAGATGGGGTCCTTGTGCCGGGCCCGGAACCAGTCCATGGCCCGCTGCAGGTAAACCTGGTCACCTATCACACCCTTCCAGCGCTGGGGCATCACCTGCACGTAGTCTCCTCGCCGTACATGGACCCCCACAAAAGTGTGCGGCCGGGACCGTGAGTAGCCCAGGCGCAGCTTGCTCAGGCAGCCCTGGGCCTCTTCTCGAAGGTGGTCGTGAAGGGTGAACTCATTGCGAATCTGTTCCCGGAGATGGTGGAAGAAAGTCCAAGAGCAGGGGAAGCCCGAGAGCTTCAGAAAGGGGTCCTTCAAACGGGAATACTCCTCAGACATCCAGTCATGCAGCTGCAGCATCTGCCATGGCGTGTGGCTGTCCACCTCGGGGGCCAGCACGGGCAGGGTGATCCGGAACACGGGGGCCAGTGCGGCGTGCATGGCGGGCAGGATGAAGGCGCGGCGGCCGTTGAGCTGCGCCAGTGCGAGCAGCGTGGCGTACTGTCCCATCTGGTTACCAAAGCGGCCATCCGGGTAGATAGTCCAGGTTCCCGAGAGGGGGGCAGGGTGCCAGGGACAGGAAGAGGCGTTGGCACCCGGCAGTGTGCCAGGCAGGCATACGATGCCCACTGGGGATGCCTGCAGGTGGCGGTCTGGACATAGGACAGACAGGCCAAGGCTGTTTTGGAAGGTGTCATTGAGGTAGAGAAAGAAAGATATCCCTGAGAGGATGCAGATGAGCAGGAAGGCCAGGCAGAGCTGGCGGGGGCTGGGCGCCCACATGGCTGCGGGAGCGGAAAAGCGACTTAGGGATGCTCGGAGCTGAGGAGGCTAAAAGTAGTAGACTTCTGGGTGTGAGCAGGAGGCTGAGAGCCTTAACGCCTAGGCTGGAGGAACGAGAAGCTTGGAGTGTTGGAGGCTGCAGTGGACATCACTCGTTTCCCAGCTATCATTGTTGCAGGTCCCTGCGCCTCTGGGTCTCTCCCGGCCCTCCACGAGGATCGGGGCGGGCCACCAACCCTTCTCTCGGGTGCGGCAGTCTGTGAGGGGGACGGTTCACTCTTGAGGCGACAGGAAGTGACCAAGCGAGTGGAACAGGAGAGGCCAGAGGAGGGCTGTTGCGCGCCGGGCACCTGGAGCAGAGGCCGCAGGGCCCCGGTGCCCGGGTCTCGGCATCCGGCATCCGCGGGGCCACTCACCTGAGCGCCGGGAGGGTGGCGGCGGGTCCCGAGCCGGCTTCACGTGGCCGGGGCGCGCGGGCAGAGAGGGCAGGCCATTTCCGCCCCACTTCCCCGGACGCCGGGGAGCGGGGCCCGCAGCCCTGGCCTCCTCGCTGGCGCCCAGACTGGTGGCGAGGCCGGGGGCCGAGGGAAGGAGCGGGCAAGGGCGCAGCCTCCACCCCCGCGCGCCGTGCAGGTAGCAGGGAGCGGGCTCCTCCCTTATCTGGCTCCGCGCAAGGGCGCCCCGGCTTGGGCGGCCCCCGCGCCTCCCCGCTCCGGATCTGCTGGGGGCCCCGCCCCGCCCCGGCCCCTCCCGCCAGGGCGTGACATGCGCGGGGCTCCACGCCGGGCTGCAGCCCATCCGCGCCAGATCCGCGGCGGCCGAGATGCGCTCCGCTGGCCCTCCCGGCCCTGCCCGGCCGCTGCGCGGGGCTGGTCCCCGAGGGAGACACCCTGCACCGCTGCCGCGCCCGCCCCGGGGACCGAGAACCTGTTCGCCAGGGCTCTTTAGGACCGGCCTGCCAGGGTCCGGGTCCCCAGTCCCCACGCGCGCCCCATCCAAGTTCAAATCCCACAGCTCAGGGCCCCTGTCCCTCTTTTGGGGAATTCTGGGGTCTGGCTCCTCAGTGCTACCTTCGGGATTGGAAGGAGAAAGATGACAAAGACTCGCTGCTGACCAGGACCATTTCTGTTGTCCAGGATCAGCCCCCAAACTGGAATTTCACTCGACTCCCCAGAGACTTGACTGTCTGTTCTCCGGGATCTGATTCCTGGGCGCTCCTCCCTCAGACCCAGGAATCCAGGCCCTGCACCCTCCATGGACTCCGGAAATGGCCCAGCCTCTTCCCTGCAGTCCCCTCCCCTCCGACCCCACCCTAGAGCCAGCTCAGCTGGTCGCCCTCGGTCCCCTTTCCTCATCCACTGGCTATTTCGGGAGCACCTGCCTGGGCCCAGGGAGCTGCTCTGGTGAAAGAAACACCAGGATAAAAAAAAAAAAAAAGAAAGAAAGAAACACCAGGATTGCATTAGGAGGCGGCCAAGGGAGGAGCAGGGTCTGACTGAGCAGGGGTTGGGGAGGGGGAGGTTGGCCTGGGGCCTGAGGTAGGATTCCAGGCCAGGACACCCGGCTCCTGACTTCTTTTACCAGGCAGATGTGGCTTTCCTCAAATCATCAGACCCGCCACTCCCTAGTACCTAGAAATGCAAAGACAAAAATTCCACTTGCGGGATAAAATTGGCATCTGTCACCAGGGAGGCTGTTTCTAGAATCCCTGACCCTCGAGACACAGACCCGGGGTTGGGGCCCAGGCTCCTCCCTCAGACCCGGGGGTCCAGGCCCAGCTTCCTCCCTCAGACCCGGGGTTGGGGCCCAGCCTCCTCCCTCAGACCAGGGGGTCCAGGCCCAGCACAGGGGCCCAGAACCTGCCTTCCTTCCTCAGGTCCAGGAGTCTAATCCCAGCACCCCCCTTCAGACGCAGGCCCCAGCCTTCCTCCCTCAGACACTAATATCCCGGCCCAAGCCCCCTGTCTCTTAGACCCAGGAGTTTGAGACCCCAGATGCTCCTCCCTCAGGCCCAGGAATCTTGGCCTCTGTCCCTTGCACTGCAGTCCCAGTGAATCAGGCTCTGATCTCCCTCATCCTGCAGACCCTAATATGACCCCTTCCCCATTGCATCATCCATCCCTCCAGCCTGCCCTGGCCACGGTGGAATTCTGGCTCCTGCCAAATGGGTCAAGTATCACGCGTCAGGAGTTGGGAGGGCGCGTGGGCGGTGTGTCTGGGTATAAAGGCCGGAGTACCTGCATCTGTCCCCAGAGTTTGGGTGTCCTGGCAGCTGGAATCCACGTGCAGGAGGACCCCGGACATCAACTACCTGAGCCACCGTGGGAATCCGTTCTCTTGGACAAGCCAGACCTGGACCACATCCTACGCCATTCTGCCCCTCCAGCCTCACACTCAGGACCACGCTGAGGACGTGCGCCATTGATGGACTGGGCCGGAACTGTGTCTGAGCGGCCAGGGGTGTGGGTCCCTGCACTGGCCGTCCTTCTGCTGGGAGCCTGCCAGGCGCGCCCCATCCCTGACTCCAGCCCCCTCCTCCAATTTGGGGGCCAGGTCCGGCAGCGGTACCTCTACACAGATGATGCCCAGGACACGGAAGCACACTTAGAGATCAGGGCCGACGGCTCAGTGGGGGGCGCTGCCCACCGGAGCCCAGAAAGTGAGTGTGGGGGCCAGGTGCCCCAGGATGGGACAGAGGGGCAGGGGGAGGTGCTCAGGGTCTACCACTTTCTCCCCCAGGTCTCCTGGAGCTAAAAGCCTTGAAGCCAGGAGTCATTCAGATCTTGGGGCTGAGGACTTCCAGATTCCTGTGTCAGAGGCCCGATGGGACCCTGTATGGATCGGTGAGTTTCAGGACCTCAGTTCTTACGCTGTCATCTTTACAATGCTGGGCCATGTCTTCATGGTCACAAGCCAGCCTTGGTGGCCCTGGCTCTCCACTCCCAACCTTCCCGCAACCCCTGCAGGTGAGCAGTTGTTACTGGTGTTTGAGGAAACTGAGGCCCAGGCAGGGTCAGCGTGAGGGCAAGGCAGGACATGTGTGAACGGCCTGAGACGCCGAGTCTCAGGGTTGTAAACCCCAATCCTGGTCACATGGGCTCCTCTGTGCCTGGCTCATCCGGGACGCTCCAGGAAACATGGCCCTGAGCCACCGACCTTTGGTGCGAGCCAGACCTGCTGCCTGCCCTGGTGAAGCCTTGAGGGGTCCTGGCCAGAACATTTTCTGTGACCAGGGGACAGGCAGGCAGCTTCTCCACGATGGGGACAAAGGAGGAGGCAGTTCTTGGTATCTGGTTTCCTGGATGAGGCCAGGGCCTGGACCTCTGAGTTGTGCGGCAGGAGGGTATGGAGAAACCTTGAGGCTCTGACCCGTGTTCTCTGTTGCCCCAGCTCCACTTCGACCCTGAGGCCTGCAGCTTCCAGGAGCTGCTTCTCGCTGACGGTTACAACGTCTACCAGTCTGAAGCCCGAGGTCTTCCACTGCGCCTGCTCCCCAGGGACGGCTCATCCCGGGATCCAGCACCCCCGGGACCAGCCCGCTTCCTGCCACTGCCAGGCCTGCCCCCAGCACCCCCAGAGCCGCCGGGGATGCTGCCCCCCGACCCCCCAGACGTGGGGTCCTCAGACCCCTTGAGCATGGTGGGGCCTCTGCAAGGCCGAAGCCCCAGCTATGCTTCCTGAAACCAAGGCTGTTAATTTGGCCTCGTATTTATTAGGGTATTTATCTTATTTATTTTTCTATTTGTCTTACTTGGGATAATAAAGACTGATAAAAGAGGACCTAACGAGTGTGTGTCAGTGTTGGCAGGAGGGTGGGCTCTGCGTCCTGTGTCCCCACCCCCACCCCCCACCCGAGGTGCCAGCTTCCCACTGGCCTCTATTTTCCTACTCTGACAAGGGGTCCCCAGGCTCCACAGGACAATTCCTGCTCTTTGCTCTTTAACAGAACAAAATGAGCCAGGCGTGGTGGTGCATGCCTGTAATCCCAGCACTTGGGAGGCAGAGGCAGGAGGACTGCTGTGAGTTCGTGAGTTCAAGGCCAGACTGAGCTAAATAGCAAGACCCTATCTCAAAAAAAAAAAACAAAAAAAAACCCCAAAAAGAACAAGATGTCTTCTTGGATAAGTGGATATGGTGTTTTGTTTTGCTGCAGTACTGGGGATGGAACCCGGGGCCTCTTATGTGCCAGCCAAGTGCTCTATGACCAAGCTACCTCCCCAGCCCTTTATATGTTTTTAACTTTTGAGACAGGGTTCCACTAAATTGCCCAGGCTGGCCTCCAACTTGAGAGCCTCCTACCTCCTGAAGTAGCAGGGATCACAGGCCTGTGCCACCATGCCTGGTTGGACAGGACTTCTTATCCACCCCCACCCCACCCTTGTGTTCTCTTGTGGAACTATTTCTCAGAGATGCCTCACTAGTGCGGGACTTTTTCTGAGGGATGGTGCAGCTCCATAGTCTTGTGTGAGACATGTTGTATGGGGTGTTTGGAAGAAGAAATGGAGCGATATCTTAGCCCACAGAGCTAGGGCAAAGACTCCTGGGTCTTGAGTGTGAGCTTGGTTGAAAGATGGTGCTCAAGTCCTGAGGGATGAGAGGGCTAGACATCTGGAAGTAGGGTCCCAGGAGAACAGGAGAATAGGGACCTAGATTCCATGGTCTGTGGGAGGCGAGCTGGAGGCTGATAGTCCTGGATCTCAGGACAAAGGTCAAAATTCTTCCATCTGGGCACTTAGGGACTTCAGAGTGTACCCAGTTCCAGAAAACTGGTCTGTTAGTCTCTCTCCCTTTCCACAATCTAGATTTTCACATTGTTCAAGTAATTTCCAGGTCAGAAAGGAAGAAAAAAAAAAAGAAAGAAAGAAAAGAAAGGAAGTGAGGACAAAGCTAGTTGTGCTGGCTGTAATCCCAGCACTCTGGGAGGCTCAGACAGGAGGATCGAAAGTTTGAGCCCAGCCTGGACAATTTAGCAATTTATTGAGACCCTGGAGGCCTGGAGTTCAGTCTCTAGTACTGAAGAAAAGAAGGAAGGAAGGAAGGAAGAGAAAGGATGAAAGAAAGAAAGAGAGAAGAAGGAAGAAAGAAAGGGAAAAGCATTAGATGACGTATGTAGGAGCCACCAGGCTGCCCAGGTCCCCAGCTGTCTGACCAGCTGCACCTCAAGGAGCCGGGGTCCAGAGGCCTTCGTCTTACCTCCAAGCCTCAAGCAAGGGGAATATCGGAGTCAAAAGATGCACAGCCCAGGGGCTGGGGATTTAGCTCAGTGGTTAGAGTACCTACCTTGCAAGCAGAAGGCCCTCAGTTCGATCCCCAGCACCAAAAAAAAAAAAAGAAGAAGAAGAAGAAGAAGAAGAAGAAGAAGAAGAAGAAGAAAAGAAAAAGATGCATAGCCTGGTCCCCCAGGGTCACAGGAGGGACTCAGTGCCCAGAAGAAATAAAAGTCAATGCCTGGTAGAAAGAGCAGGTTTCCACTCAGACTGGCTGTGGGGAGGGAAAAAAACAGGACCAGAAAGATCACAGAGCTCTTGGGAAGTTGTAGCCTAGGTCACAAGGGCCACTTGGTGACAGTGACATATGGGTTCCTGGCCAGAAGAGACTGCTGAGCTGTCAGGAGAGGTCCAGGGGATGAGGAAGTGCTGGGCACCGTCCGGGCCACCTTCCTACCACTTCAACCACCACGCAGGGCTGGAGCTTAGAGAACAGACCCAGAGGCTGGGAAGGGGGACAGGAGGGGAGATCGCAGGACTGAGACCCGGGGAGAAGGGGATGGAGATGGGGTGAGGGAACGGAGCCATGGGGAGAGAGAAGTCAGACAGGGGACGTAGGGACCTGGGACCTGTGCATGCTTCTGTGTTGTGGGGACTCTGAGCTCTTGGTTCTGCAGAGCCCTGTCCAGTGCAGGCCCCTCCAGGCAGCAGGTCCTTGTCCCCTGTCTGCAGGGCCTGCCCCAGGTCACTGTCCTGCGGAGCATGGCCGGTCCCGCCCTGCCCCGCTCGGCCTCTCGACCTGTCCCTGCCACCTGCCCGCAGGGCCTCAGATGAGATGCTGCATGCGATGGGAGGGGACACGGCCAGCACCTAGCAAGTGTGCAGCAGCGCCCATTGCTGCTAACAGCAGCCACAGTGCGGGGAGGGCAGTCTGCGGGGAGAAGACCTGGGCCCGTGTGGGACAGAAGTGATAGACTCGTGGAGTATAACATCAGGAGGGGGATTTATTGTCAGATTGGGCGTTCACTCTGTGGTCCCAGGGACTGGCCACCAGGACCGACTTCAGAAAGAACCTATGGGTGGAGATCCCGACTCCAGGGCCAGCTAGGGGGACTGGGGGTGTCTCCAGTTTGAATTTGTTGACTGAAACCTGGAGCCACCATGTGGCAGGGGCCAGGGACAATGAGGTGCTGAAATGTCCCAAGCATGCTGTGGTGGGGGGCGTTTGTCAGCATCGGCGTCACTGGAAACGTGTCGGGAAGGCACATTCTGGTGTCCAGACCTATGGAGTCTAAAACTCTGGGGAGCTGGGTGTGACGGCCATGTCTGATCTCCGCACACATGAGGCTGAGGCAGGAGGATTGCCACAAGCCTGGGCTAGGTAGTGAGTTGAAACCCAGCCTGAACTACGTAGCGAGACTTGTCTCACAACACCAAAACCAAAACCAAAACCAAAACCAAAACCAAAAGAAAGAAAACTCTGGGGGAAAAAAAAAAGAAAACTCTGAGGAATAGGCAACCTCAGAGACAAAAATCTGCAGAGTGGCTGCCATGGGGGAGGGAATGGGGCCCCAGGCACAGAGAGGGCACAGAGCAAGGCAGACGGGTCCCTGCCCAGTTCTGGAGGCTGGAAACACACCCGATGTCAGATGTCACAGGGCTGCCTTTCTCAGAAGGCCCCAGGGGAGGATCCTTCCTGGCTTCTCCCAGAACCTGATGCTGCCCGGGCAAGTCTTGTAACCCCGGGCTTGTAGATGATGCCACTCCTGTTGCTGCCTCTGTGTCACATGACTTTTACATGTGTGTGTATGTGTGTGTGTGTGCGTGCGTGCGCACACACATGCAAATTTTCTTTTATTTTTTTTTAGCTAGGGTCTTGCTGTGTAGTCCAGGCCGACCTTGAACTCACTGACTCATGGCAGTCCTCCTGCCTCAGCCTCTTCAGTGCTGGAATCACAGGAGTGTGCCACCATGGCCAGCTTCCT
This sequence comes from Hystrix cristata, assembly GCA_004026905.1. Lineage (NCBI taxonomy): Eukaryota > Metazoa > Chordata > Mammalia > Rodentia > Hystricidae > Hystrix > Hystrix cristata. Next base: position 10,211 of record PVJO010022868.1, on the reverse strand, counting down.
TCTTCTTCTTTTATAAAATGGAGTCTCACTGTGTAGTTCAGGCACGTCTCCAACTCAGGGTGATCTTCCTGCCTCAGCCTCCTGAGTGCTGGGATTACAGGCATGTTCAGAACACCTGGCTTCTCTCCTCCTATAAGGACAGTACTCTGTGGATTAGGGCTCCTCCTAAGGCAGCACGGCCTCACTTTAACTGAATTACGTCTGCTCCTCAGGACTTGAACATGCCTCTGAGGGGGACACAATTCAGTGGGGAGCAGGGAGCCAGTGCTGAAGGGCTACGGAGTTTCCTTTTGGGGTGACGAAATATTCTGCAACTACAGGTGGTGGTTGCACAACACGGTAAACACACTGGACGCCACTGAATCATACACTTCATTTTATTTACCTTGAGACAGGGTCTGTGTGGCCCAGGCTGGCCTCAAATCTGCGATGACTCTCCTGCCTTCTCCTCCAGAGTGGCACGCAGTTTTGCCTAGCACGCACAAGGCCCTGGGTTCCATTCTCAGCCCTGCAAAAAATAGAAATAAATAAGATGACTAAAATGAGAAATTTTATGTAATGGGTACATTCCCATAATAAATTAATCACTTTTAAAATCCCGAAGTCCTGGGTTGAAGGGCCAGTCTGCCACCCCAAGTCAGACATGGTGGTACACACCTATAATCCCAGCATTCTGGAGGCTGAGGCAAGAGGATCACTGTGAGTTTGAGGCCAGCCTGGGCTACACAGCAAGACCCTGTCCCCCCAAAAAAGGACAAATCTGGGGACACTGGAGGACAGGAAGGAGAAAGGGAATAAAAATTATTATGTATTGCAAAAAACAGAAAACAAACAAAACAATTATTATGTGTTGCAAACCTATACCAATAAAAATTAGCCAAAATGGCAAATTTTGTGGTGTTAACTTTACCAAAATAACAACAAAAACCCTACCAACCTGTACAAAGAAAACAACAAGGGGCTGGAGATTTAGCTCAGTGGTAGAGCGCTTGCCTACCAAGCACAAGGCCCAGAGTTCAATCCCCAGCACTCACAAATAAATTTAAAAATAAATAAAATATATTTTAAAAATCAACAAAGAGAAAAAAAAAAAGAAAACAGCAAGGAGACTTTTCTATTTCTGTTAGGGCTCTGGATGGAAGAAAAATCATTCTCCATTGAAGACTGTATAGACAGCCAAAGCCAGGCATGGTGGTATAGGCCTGCAATTCCAGCACTCTGGGAGGCTGAGGCAGGAGGATCACAATTTAGAGCCCAGACTGGGCAACTTGGCAAGATCCTGTCTCAAAAAATGGTCGGAGATGTAGCTCAGTGCAAGGACCCTGAGTTCAATCCCCAGTAATGCTCACGCACATGCACACACATACACACACACACACACACACACACACACACACACGACTGAACACCCAATCAGGCTGATCACTAAAACTGGGGTTTGGAGTCCAGCAGGAGGCTGAGGTATACAGCTGGGAAGTAGATGCAGTGGCCACCGGGTTTGCCGTGTCCCTGGGGCTTCCAGCCATAGCAAGAGTGACCCTGCTGTGGGCGGCACCACCCCACTCCCTGGCCCTGGTCTCCTCGGAGGCTCCAGCCCAGTGTCATCAATGCCCCGGGGACCAGCAGTGACCCACACCGCATGGCCTGGTCCCAACTCTCCCAACAGAGCCTGAGGTTGTAGAACCAGCAAAGCAAGCCAATTACGGCCGTATTTTGTTTGGTTCCATGACCAAAATACACATAATGTGAAATTTACTGTCTTAACTCTTTCTAAGTGCACAGTTTCCTAGTGTTGAGCATATTCACGTTGTTACGCAATCAGATCTCCAGAAGTTTGTCATCTTTTGAATCTGAAACCAATTCCCAGTCGAGTGTGGGAGCACACACATACAATCTGGGAGGCTGAAGCAGGAGGATCCCAAGTTCAAGCCCACCCTAGATAACTTCTCAATTTAGTAAAATGCTGTCCCAAAATAAAAAAAAAAAGGTGGCTAGGGATGTAGCTCAGTGCAAAGGCCCTGGCTTCAGACCTCAGTACTGGGGTGGGGGGATAAACTAAGCTAGCACTTCTTCTTTTCTCTCTCACCCCTGGCCAGGTCTCCAACACCTTTATTGAGAAGACCATGGAGATAGTTTTAACGTCCTACAAGCTTTTGTAGCAGGGAGAAGAAAATGCATAACTATTTGGTGTTTTGTTTGTTAATGATCACTAAATCTTTAAACGGTTAACTCTCCTCTAAACATTCACCGCCAAACTCTCACAGCTAAAAATAGCAAGCCAGGAATTTCACAACTTTAGATGTCTCCAAACATTTGACCATCGATCAGGAAGGTAATCAATGAACTTTTCACAGGTCTGGTATGAGATGCCCTTGCATGTCTTGAATGGAAGAGAAAACAGTGATGCTGTCCCAATCACCGGTTTCACCGGTCCCTCAATGCTTCGGGACACAGCGCTCAGCAAGCAGGTCTGTTTCCCTGCTGCTGCTAGTACATCTGGGGAGGGTCGCACACCACGCCACACTGTGCCACACTGGACAGCAGGCCACTGCTCTGCTGGAACATGCAGCTCTCAGTGATCTTAGACCCGGTGCCGGTAAAGAGCCAACGAGGCAGTTTAAAATAAAGGAAGACAACTTACTTGAAGATGGGGAAAGGGGTAAAAGGAGAGAGAGAGAGAACACACAGACATGGCTGACAGCTACTCTATAGACAAGTAGGGAGAATTTGAAAGTGAATAACTAGTAGATTTCTTGTCCGGAGCTCCTTTTACAGAGATCCTTGTCCCACATGGGCTCCTGGAATCTGATTGGCTTCCTGGATTGTCTTTCATCTTCTCCCTGGCTTTTTTAGGGGGGGATGCTGGGGATCGAACCCAGGGCCTTGTGAATACAGGGCAAACACTCCACCCTTGAGCCACATCCCCCAGCCCCTCCCCGTCTGGCCTTTCATTTTAACCTTGGATTTGTTCTAGCCTTGCTACCTTTCTCTGCCTGTGGTGGAGGATAAAATCATGGGTGGGGGGCCATAAGGACAAGTTACTTAGATTTAAGGATTAAATAAAGAGGAAGTTTGTGATTCTTATGTTAATCACACTACCTGGGACCTCCCTGGTTTTAGGTTTTGGGGGGTTTTTTTGGTGCCGGGGATCGAACTCAGGGCCTTGTGCTTGCTAGGCAAGCACTCTAACCACTGAGCTAAATCCCCAACCCTGGTCTATGAAATCTCTTCTAACAAAGTCCCATGAGGCCGTCATCCTATCTTTTCCCTACCTGCACCCATCGGAGCCGCCTCACTCCTCCCCTGTGAGGCTGGGCGCACAGTTCAGGCTGAAGATTCAGGCCTGGAACGCGTGGCTGGAGGTCCTGCTAGCGATGTCTGTGTGTCCTGCGGATGCAGGAGCTGCAGCCCAGCTCTCTTTCTCCTCCTCTCTAGCTTTCTGAGACAGGGTCTCACTATTTGTCCAGGGTGCCCACCTGCACCACCACACCCAACTCAGTGAAACCCTCACTCTGACTGGTCAGTGAGGCCTTGTGGGGGGGGGTGGCTGATCATGGAGGGAGAGCCGCCAGGAATGGGATCAGTGTCCTTGTAACGCAAAGAGCCCCCTCACCTCTCACAGTGAAATAGGTGTTTGTGGTTTGCTGGTGTGATCACACATGTCTAATCCAGCACTCTGGGAGGCTGAGGCTGGAGGCTGGCAAGTCCCAGCCCAGCATGGCAGTTTAGTACTTAGTTAGACCCTGCCTCCAAGTAAAAAATAAAAAGGGCTCAGTGTGAAGGTCCTAGGTTCAATCTCCACTACCAAAAAAAAATTTCGTTTTTTAAGGCACGCAGTTTATAACTTTTGTTCTAGTAGCCTGAAATGCCAAAGACAGGCCCTTCCATGTCACGGCTCAATGAGTCGGTGGCCAGAGCTACACTGGGACTTTCGACAGGCTTGCAAACAAGGACTCATCTTGGTGATCCTGATTTATTTCCCACCCTGCCTGCTCAGATATCTAATTTTTATGTTTTGTAGTCCAATCTGAAATCTCGTTCAGAAGTCACAGATGTTTAGTAGGCTGGGATATGAGGTAATTCAGCAGCTGTGCCCGGTGGAGACCTTCACTGCTAGAGGAGCAGAGGTCCCTCCCTATCGGCCACCCGGGCACGGCATTTCCTCTGCTTGTTATCGCCAGCCTGTGAGGTTGGGTGTTCGTGTGTTTGTTTTTTTTTTTTGGTTTTTTTTTTTTTTTTTTTTGTACTGGGGATTGAACTCAAGGCCATCACAATGAGTTACATCACCAGCTCCTTTTATTTTGTGTTTTGTTTGTTTTATAAGACAGAGTCTAGGGCCGGGGATTTAACTCAGTGGTTAGAGTGTTTGCCTCACAAGCATGAGGCCCTGAGTTCGATTCCCAGTACCAAAAAACAAAACAAAACAAAACAAAACAAAACAAAAAAAAAACAAGAAAAGTCATTAAATTGCCCAGCCTGTGTTCAAACTTCAGATCTTTGTGCTTCAGCCTACCAGAGTGCTGGGTGCACCTAGGCATGTACCACTAACCCTGGCTAAATTTTTTTTTTTAAATAGTGCCCAATAATAATATGAACAAGCTAGGCATGGTGGTGCACACCAGTAATCCCAGCACTCGGGAGGCTGAGGCAGGAAGATAGTGGTGAGTTCGAGGCCAGCCTGGGCTACATAAAGAGTTCAAAGCCAGTCTGAACGACATAGTGATACCCTGTTTTAAAAAAAAAAAAACAGAAAAAAACAACAAACCCTCCCCCCAAAAAATAACAGAAAAAGGATTGGGGACTTAGCTCAGTGGAGAACACT
>PVJO010022867.1:0-27233 GCA_004026905.1 Hystrix cristata | reverse complement strand
TATTGAAACCAGAGTGACTCTTATTATTTTATTTCCCCCCTGTGTCAGACACTTACCAACTAAGTAATAAGTATTTGATTCTTTTGGGAAGGTTTCTAGAAGGGAAATAGCTGAGTCAAATGAAATTTCTAGTAGTCTCAATTAATGTTTATTAAACAGAAGCCTGTAGCATGCTACATTTATCCTTTCTGAGAGAACTCAAGGCTATTCCTTAACTTAGTTTGTTCAGTTTCATAAAATCTCCAAATAAAACACCTCGCTTTTTGTGTGTGTGACAGCATAGACCAAGCAATTCCTTCTTCCGGCCTGATGTCTTCCCCCTTCCCCACACCTTCCAGGGGAAGATGCAGAAAGCCAGGCACCCAGAACTAAAAGGATTCTCCCCTCACCAGAGTTTTTCTCTACTATGAGAATTTGGATATCCTCATGAATTCCACACTTAGTGCTCAAATTTTCAGAAGTTCCATACAGATTTCATCAAGTCGAAAAGTATGACACAGGCTAAAAATAAACGAGGCGAGTGTGGGCAAGACAAGCTGGTTACCCAGTGCTGTGCTTTCTCGTTCCCGCTCCCAGTGCTAGCGTGTCCCCTCTGCTTTACCGTCCACACACATACCGGGCAACACACACGGTCTCTGCATTCTTCCCATCTGTTCAGAGATATAAAATCTAAATGCTTTCAATAGCTCAGAAAATCTCCAGAACGCTTAATAAAAATGCTCCTCAATTTAACAGATGAAGAGGACACCTTGTGAGGAAAATACCAGCCCAGACCTGTCATTATGTCCCTCACCATCACGGTTTTGCACCTGCCCGTCTGCTCCGGCAGTGCCGCTGACAGCTGGCGATGCACTAGGGTGCCGTTTGAAAGACCCGCGAGTTCCAGGCAGCCTTCTCTCTTGCTTTGCACACATCATGGTGCCTTTTTGATTATTCTCCTATCTATGTCTATGGCTTGCACGCAATCTACTTCCTTTCCCACCAAATGCTCTCTTCTATCAGTCTCCATTTAACATGAATAGGTTTTATGATGTGTACAAATGAAGAGACTTTTTAGTCTGTGCAATGAGACAGGCTTAGGCAGCCATGGGGACTGATAGGTAACCTAACGGGCTGTGGCAAGAGCGCACAACTGCTAGCAACAGGTTCCCGCCGGGTCTGCTTGGGTTTGAATGCCACCTCCGTCACTCGTGGCCTCTTCCTCCACTGGAACAGGGTTTCTGTGAAATTAAACGGAATGTGGCTGGCTATACAAGCTGCAGAGCTCAGTGGAATATGAAATTCATGTTACAGATTATAGTTTTCTTCCTTAAAAAGCACGAAAAAAGTCCCATTAAAGGTACTAAGTTTTAAACATTTTTTTCGTTCCTCTATGGTTGTGCACATGGACAACTGTGGGGTGACTCTACCCCACAGATACCCGAGGACCCTCTTGTAACTGGGAACGTGCACGCAGCCCACCTGCTCGGCTGGCCTTCCTGCAGGGCACTAGGTGGAGGCCAGAAGTTGGGCCAGGAGCCTGCTGTCCGGCTGCTTCAGCCTGAAGAAAGTCTGAGAGTGCCCCACAAAGGCTCGCGTATTGGAAGCTTGGTAACTAAGGTGGCTGTGTTGAGAGGTGTTGAAATCTTTGATAAGAGATGGGGCCAATGGAAGAGAAGCAGATCTTTGGAAGTGCAGCCCTTGGAAAGGATTAATGTAATTGTCACGGGGCCCCAGGCGGTTCATCTGAGAGTGGGCTGTTATGAAAAGAGAGAGCTTAACACCTGAACCGCTCTCACTTCCCATCTCACCATGTGATCTTTCCCCTTATACACTCTCTCCCCGTGATGCCAGCTGTCTTGTTGTGATGTAGCCAAGGGGCCCTTGCCAAAGCAGGGGCAATGCTGTTTGAACTTTTCATCTCTAAACTGCATAAACCTTTTTCTTTTTAAAGTACCCAGATTGAGGTGTTTTATTATAGCAACAGAAAACAGAAAAAGACACCAACCCACATCAGACAGGTGAGACTGCAGCCTCTTCAACGGGACTCAGGAGCTGGAGCAGGGGTGGGTAAGGAACTCTCCCCAGCAGATTCACATGATAAATGCTTACAGGGTTGCACGGGGAATATGTGCCCAACCCCAGCTCTCTGCAGCAAGTCACTTGCCAGAGGCTGGAAGGCCTCAGGAGCTGCTGTGTGAGTCTGGGCAGGGTCCAGAGTGCTGGGGGCGAGGAGATGGTAGGAGGTTGAATGATGTTCGAGCTGAGTCCTCAAGGCCCTACATGTACCACTGGACATTATTTAAAAACCCAAATTCAAAGATCAAACTAATATGATTCAAAGGAAAGCAGAGACTGAAACCCCAAATGCAGGACTCTTCTGATCATGAGAAACTACCTGTACACAAGAGCACTGTCTTTTGCCCAAAAAGCCAGCCCCGAAGAGGAATAAAATACATAAAAAAATCCCTGCATGGTGTCTGAGGCAGAGTCAAGTCAATAAATACAAGCTCTTAAGGTTATTGTTAATAATAACTAGCTGCTCAACACAAAATAGAAGTGCGTCAAGTTTCAGAAATGATTATGATGCAGATAGGCACAGGCAAAAAGAAAGCTCACACCTAGGAAGGCCGTGACTTGCAGCTACCCAGAGAAGTGCTGACCAGTTTCCACACTGGCATGGAGCCTCACACTGACATAAGCCAGCCAAAGCTCTCACGGTGGTCTCGGCGTGCCTTGGTAATGCCAAAAAAAACCCTTATATTTTAGGTAGAGAAAATGAGTTTTCCAAAGTCAGCAGCTAAATTCAGTTCAAGTTCAACTCACCTTTAAAAGCAATGATAGGATGAAGGTCTCATAATCCTGGGAGCAAGCGGAGCCTTTCTATGTCCCTTTGTTCGTCTCTGCAGCTTCACTCAGCATTGCTAGGTGAAGAGACCCGGCACCGCTGATCTATAAAACAAGCATGTAAGGGGTAAGACTCATCTTGGAAGCAAAGTGAGCCCAGGTGGGATGCAGCTGTGCCCGCCAAATCTCCCACACTCTGAGGGCGCTTTGCCGGAGTCAGGTTGGGCTAAGCCTGTGACAGTGACGCCCCTCCCGAGCACAGCTTCTCTGGTCGGCGGCACCATTTGGAAAGCTTGGTCCCTCCTTTTCTGTGCTCATAGATGCTCATTTTCCCGACTGCTGGTGTGTTCGCACAGGCATTCTTGACACTCGGCCCAGGAAGCCTCAGGTCTAAAGTGCCTGCTGCTGTTCAGACAGATGGTTGGTCCTCCACATCCAGAAATCAGGACCGTATGAAAGTAACCAAGAAGAAAATCCTTGAAATGCCAAGAATTCTCTTTAAAAATGTATTCATCTTTCAACATCCACTTGGGGACTGATTTTAGGACACACTGGATATATAAAATGGCACAGTATTGCCTCTAACCTATTTGCAGTCTCCTATATACTTTAAATAATCTCTATGTTTGCTACCTCTGACACCTAATAATACAATGTAAATGCTATATTATTTAGGAAATAATTACAAGGAAAAAATCTGTGCAGATCCAGTACAGATAGAATTATTTTTTTGAATGCTTTTGATCTGCAGTTGATCCATGATATGCAGGGCCAACAGCACATGAGAAATGAGGGGAAAGCGGGTTGTTTCCCTGCTCACTTGATAATTCATTTAAAAATAATCGTCCTTACAAACACTCTGTTTTAAGTGAGTTGACATTTTTCATGGTTAAATTCAACTACAAGTTTCTTTTAGGACCAAGGAAGGTCAAAAAATTTCTGGTCTGAATAACAGTGGCTGGGAATTTCTCATTTTTCCACCTGTAAAATATGGCACTATGATACATTTAATACCGCCATCAGACAATGCAGCGTCGACTGAGTACTCAATACATTTTAAGTACTCCTATTATGAGACAATATGACTAAGGATGAGGGAAACCAAAGGAAAGGAAAAAGCAAAAATGGAGGAGTTAGAGAAGGAAATGAAAATATAAGCAGGAAAAGTAAAAAAGAAAGAGAATTAAGTGCAGTGAGAGCAAGAAACATACAAATAGGAAAACAGAGAAAGGAGAAGGGAAGCGCAAATCTAATACACAACTTCATAATCATCTCTTCCGAACAAAAAACCAGCCACATTTTTGATAAATGCGTGCTGGTTCTCAGTGCCTGGTGTCACCCAGAATGTGTTTCCATGATGCACATATTTGGATTTGAGACATCATGGAAGTGTCATGATCAAATGTTGAATTTCCACAGGAAATCTCAGGCTTTGATGAGTGAATGGCTGTGGAATCCTAAGACACACATCGGGGAGCAGTGAGTCACTGGTGGCAGGCTTAGTTTTCTATTTTTGCCAGCCTTCTACGTGCCCGCAGGCAATGATCCAAACACAGTGCGCAGGACGAGGCCATTCACACTCGTGAGCTTCTGTCCGTCCCTTCCAGATGGGGAGAAGACGAAGAGCATTCAGTCACCAGGAGTCTCGCAAGTCAGCCAAGCCACCAGTTGAGACTGAAAAATCAGAGTCTCTTCCAGCCCTCTCTGGGCTCCCTTCAGAGTCAGACTGAAGGCTCTGAACCCCTGGGGCCCGAAGGATCTAGGAAGAAGGGTTTTCCAACCTCAGGGCTTTGTCTCATGTACTTTGTAGCATCATACTTAAAATTTTCTAAAATTCATAATAAATATATTAGAAATTTGGACATGCAAGGAAGGAGTTTCTGCAATTTTCTGACCCTACCTAGACTTCATTTTCACCTTGGGTCCCCAAATCTCAGGCAGTTCCCCAATCCCCTTTCCCAGCTGACTACATAGCTTTAGGCGGAGGGGAGGAAGGAGTCAGAGTCTCGCCAGCCATCTTTGCAGGCTGACCCTCTGAGATTATGTTGTCCCACGCAAACAGCTGACATCCAACCCAGTGGTTCCCTTTTTAGTCATTTTCCAGCCCCTGCAAGTATTTATTGTTCTCCCACAGTGCTGGAGGGCCTAAGGACAGAATGGGCAACACAAGGCCCATCATGATTTTCTTTGCTTCTCCCAGGGCCTTTTGGGGCTGGGACTTGGCCGGGGCTGAGGAAGGCCTCCCACAGTGACCCATTGGCATTGTTCTTGTCTCTGATTGTCTTTTCCCCTAAGTTTATGCAACTTTCTTTAATGCAGAGGTGGGATGAGGGCTGGAAGGGATGAGAAAAATACTCTAGCTAATTACATAGTTATCCACATATTCTATTAAATCCTGGGTCTGGGCTTCTGAAAGGGAGAAGCCGAGAGTTTGATTTCTTTGTCATCCACGCTGAGACATCAGCATCTCTTCTCAGAAGACAAAATGCCTATGGGCTCAAAGAGGGGTAAATGTGGGGGAACGGGGAGCAGCAACTACTACCTCAGTTACCCCACTATGCGGGCACATATGTCTCACTCTAAAAATTATGTATTTCACCCTGAACCATAAACCAGGATACCGCCCAACATAAAGTGGTACTTCATGTCAGTATGCGTTGGTGGTGAAGAGCCCAAATGTCCTGTGGGGCAGCAGGAGGGCCCTGACGGCAGGAGTCTGGGGTAAGAGCCTCAAGCAAAGAGGGGAACAAGGTCCTGCCGAGCTGTGGAATCTTGCTCCAAGCACATTTTCCAGGCCTGGGGAAAGTTGCTCCCAAGTTTCCACGTGATGGCGTCTACCTGGGAGGCCCCATCCTACTTGGCACCAGCCCACTCCAAAGAGGCCCCGCTTGAGAAACCTAATTTTTCTTACAACAGATGCTGGGTTTCAGTCCAGATGTCTTACATGTTTTCAGTGTGTGCACGGTCCTGGCGCTGGGATGGAAATAGAGCCAGAAAACGATGGGAGGGTATGAGAAAACGTCCTCCCTTCCCCTGCCTGGCTCTTTGAACATATTTGTTTTCTCCTCGAATCTTGGCTGGCAGTTGCAAGGGTTACAAAAGTGGAATGTGGAAGGGACTAGGCTAGCAATCTGGATCTTTTCAGTGGAAAATCCTCCTGAGTAGCTTAGCAGGACTCTTCCATCTCTGGGATGCTTTTATTTAGAATAACAAATTTTCAAACTTTAATCAACAGAAGAATCATCTAGGGAGTTAATCAATAATGCAAATGTCCAAGCTTCACCTCCAAGATATTCTTGTTCCTTTTCTTGGGGTGGGGGCCTAAGAACCAGAATTTTTACTAGGTACCCCGTGAGATTCTGATACGTGAGATCCCGGGCCACACAATGAGAAACGCAGCAGTGAGACACCACAGGTGGCCCTTCGTGAGGTCTCTGTGCAGTCACCTGGCTGCTCTCCTCCTCTAATTATTTCTCTAAGCCCCGGAACTTACCTCTTCTTCATAGCCAGGCACATGTGAATGCCTCTTATCTTTGCACACAGCTTTCCCTCAACAGTGAAATTGCACTTGGGCAATTGTGAATAGCATTGTGTCCAGAAAACATCTCAGAACAGGTGTCCAGGAGCCAATGTAAATAAACAATGGAAAAGACAACTTCTGGACTTGCTTTTCTGACTCTGAAATGCTTGTTGATCCCACATAGCCCGAGCCTTACTTATACGCTGCTTGACTGCTTCTTGTTTCTTGTGCTTGTATGTCCCAAATAAACTAACTTCCTTGGAAGAGGCCTCAATCTTATTTTTCCTCCCTTTTATTCCCCACAGTGTCTACTATATAACTGGTGCTCAATATCGGATGAGAGTTTCTAACTTCTAATCCAGTTACTTCCAAAAACTCATTCTCCAGGCAGTTATCTGGATCTTGTTGCTCATTAAGACAATGTTATAAAAGGCAATCGTGTTCCCAGACCTGCCCCCAAATGTCCAATTTAACTTGCAGTGTAGCTGAACTATACTTCTAATACTACTACAGAACCTAAAATCATCTATAACTTTGCTTTTATGGGGAAATGTCTTACAGACTCCAATTGAAGATGCCAGGAGCTCATTTTTCCGGCCACAGTTATGGGTCAGGACTTGACCCTTTGGCAGTAGGAACTCCCCACTGCGTGTGGGCGCATGCACACAGCCGCATGCACACTCACACACCCACTCGACCATGGTGAAGGGGTGACGCAAGCTCCTTTTGGAAGCCAGGAGGGGCAGTCAGGGCAAGGCACGCTCTGGTCAGAAATGCTTGCGTTAGGCTTGGCAAGATCAGGATAAGGGACCTGGAAGAAAGTGCATCTCCAGAACGGGGTCAGGCAGTGTCCCGGGATCCCATGAGCACTGGCTGCCTTGATGGCAGTTGCAGAGGCCACCTGGGGCTGTCTTGGCAGGGCAGTCACAGCAGTAACAGCACAATGGTCACATTGGCTGCAACCCCTCACAAGTCTGTAGATATTTAAAGGGGAGGAGTAGTAGTGTTGTAGTTATTTATTGCTGGACAGTAACCAGCTAGAGAATGTAGTGGCTTAAAGAACAACCATTTTATTTGCTCATATACGTACGATATGGTTGCCTGTGGACATTGTGTGGCTGCATTCAGCTCACAGGTAATTGTGGTCTAGACTTTGCTGAATGCTGGAAACCTGGGCCAGCTCTCTCTCTCTCTCTCCCTCTCTCTCTCTCCTTGGTTTCTCTCTCTGCTTATGTAGTTTTGGGGCTTCTTCTCTCTGTCACCTGTCTACCAAGTATCTCCAGTGGAACAGCCAGACAGCTCAGAACATTCAAGAAACACAGATAGAAACTCCTAGAATATATTAAAGCTGGGCTCACCACGGACATCACTTCACTTCCAGTTAAAGGGTTTCGGGACAGCCCAGATTCAATGGTAGGGCCTACACAAAAGTGTGTTTCACTGGGGTCGTGAGCCTAGCACACCGCCTTGGTTGCTACCTTCCATAATGGGAGGGGCTCTGAGACCAAGAGTGTTTATAGAGATTATCCATTACAACTGTCACAGACACATTGCTGACACTCCTAGAAGAAGCCTGTAAATATTTTTTATTTATTATTACTTTTCATGCCTACAGTAAGTTATCTGGTTATAAATGTACCCTGTCACTTTTCCTTCCCATTCTCTCAGCCTGGGCTTTCTGCTCACTGACATGGCTACCTACTTTTGGTGGGCTGGTTGTAGTGCTTTAGAAATTATGTGGAACCCTGGTGTGGCAGAGACTGACCTGGCTGCTCCCCTCAATTGCGTGTCTCTTTGTTGTACAATTTCTGTTTAATTGGTGAGGACAATGTGCACTGTCTCTTTTCCATCCCTGAATGTCCATATGGCTGAATTCTAGCTATTGAAATAGAAGGAGATAGCATGTCTGAGACTTCCAGAAAGGTATCTAAAAGGGAAGTGACTTAGTTGGGAGGGGACCCTTGGTCTCACTTGGGATTTCTCCTTCCTGTTGCTATACTATGGAAATAATGGCGATTTCTCCAGCAGCCTCTTGGGAATTCACTGTGACTTTAAGGTAGAAGATGGAGTCTGGGTTAATGATGACTCTGGAGCTTCATTCCAACCCTGGACTCTAGAAATAGAGTTTGAGACGGAGATCAAATCAGAGGTAGAGAAATTCTTCTTATTTAAGCCATTGTTATCTTGGGTTTCCTGCTATAATTAATCCCCCTTAAATACCTGATCTTACCCATGAGGGCATATAGAGCCCACTGTGAGTGCCACCTGTTATGACGACTACAGCGAAAAACATGGTTAAGAACCAGGGGTGGAGGCCACGGGGAATTCTCATGTGGACCACCCCCCCAAGCTTTCCCTGCAGGCATCAGCTCCCTTCTAATCAGCCCTTTATGGGTGGGAGCATCCCTGCCTCCACTGGGCTCTAAGGATGCCGTCCTCCATCTGCAGGGCCTCCTGTCCTTTTGTAATCGCTACTATTTTGCTTATCTAGTTTCTTTCCTGGGATAACCCCATTGCCTGGCACAGCACCTGACACAGCATGTAGACCTGTGACCTCCAGGGGCTGTGTGCAAAGTCTGGAACGCCTTAACCCCTTCCCATTCGATCATGTCTGTCTCCTTGTCACACAGCTGTGCTCACCAACCACAGGAATGAGCATCTCAGATGAGCCTGGTGATCAGACTCCCGTGAGTACTCTGAGCAATACCTGCTGAGGGGTGGCATGGTCGATGCGTATGTAAAGCATTGTTTTACTTGGGTCCTATCGGCACCTTGTTGGGAGGGAGGAGTTATTCGCTGCAAACTGGCATTCTTCTAAGAAAGACAGAGATAGGCATGTGAATTGAGTCAGAAGAGGGTGCTGAAGGGCGAGAGGGAAGTGACTTGACGATCTGGCTCATCAGACAACCTGGGGAAGAGGGATCTCTCAGCCTCCCCGAGGAGGAGACAGGAGACAGGCAGACAGTTCCCATAATGCAGGAAATCAAATGGCAGCCTCTCCGCGAAGGTTTAAGCCAAGAAGCAAGAGAACTAATTTAGGTTCCCTGGAACCGATGGTCCACCCAGGTCCACTACCAAGTAGCCCATCAGTAATGAGGCCACTTCTTTGGTTTTTTCCATTCTTCACACTTAACTTCAACCTACGTATCTTTTTATATTTGTTCCTGTAAGTTTTTTCTGCTTTCTTTTTCTTGCTTACAATCAAGACATCTTTATTTCCGTTATTTGAATTATGAAGATACCTATTTAATGTAAAAATTCAAATAGTAAAACTGATACTCCCTCTCCTGTTTCACTTTTTAACATTATACCTTACGATGACGTGAAGAGTGTTTGATGAGAGTGACTAGACCTCTGCTCTCAATCAAGATCCATAAAATACACAGATGTTAATTGCATGCAACTGAGTGAAAGATACAGCCTGACTTTCTGGCTTTCTGGACTCTCCTCATTGAGGCCCCGAGACGGCCTTTAGCTATGAGCTAAGGGGACGCTTCTGAGTTGGGCTGGCATGGAGCTTCTCGAATGCTCTATGGGACTCTTGCCTCCAGCAGTCTTGCCCATGCTGAGATGTCTGATGCCTGCTTCAGTGTTTTTATTATGAAATTTTATTTTTGGTTTTATGATGTGTCCAAATACAGGCTTTGAAGACTATGTCTTTATGAATTGGTTTCTAAGGCAGATTCTGCTTCCCTCTAGTATGTTCTGTGAAATAGTCACTAGCACTCTGGGATACAACACTCCTGTTTCTCTACCTTGAAAATTTATGATTATTTCTGTAAAACTCAGAATCCTCCACCCTGGTGCCATTTGCAAGCTCAGCCCATGGGAGGGGGCTTCAAGTACCCATTGGTCAGAAAGAAAGTCTTTCTGGTTGAACTTTGCATGGACACATTCTCGATGGCAAAGCTTGTAGGGAAAAATACGGGTAACATTCCTACTGGCCCTAAAAGGGGGTCTCCATGCAGTGCTAAAGACAGGAAGAGGGTGTGTGTGTGTGTGTGCGTGTGTGTGCGTGTGTGTGTGTGTGTGAGTTACAGAGGCTGTAAACTTTTAAACTGGCAATAGTCACCACTGTTCCTTATACCACATCATGAATAACACTTTTGCTTATTCATAATATTAGTATTTCCTGTAGATGCTTGTGTTGTTTATATTACGGTTTGGTTGGTAGTATATGTTTCTCTAAAGTCTATCTTTGGGAGTGTGATCTGACATTTTAAGTATTTAGAAATATCGCTCTCTGTTAATTTTGTTGCCTAGCATATTGCCCAGAGCTCCATGCAGATGAAGCATTTACAAATGGTTTTCTATGATATCGCTAACTCGCCAGAAACCTCAGAGACAGAATTGGCCCCTGCATGGGGATAGAGCATGTTAGCTTCCTGAGTGGAGCATCTTCCTTCGGAAGATCCAGGTGTTCTGGAAGCAGAGGAAGCGTGGCGCGAGAGTGCATCCGGTCACACTTTCTAAGGGATGGAACGTGCTACAAGAGAGCATAAACATTTCATATAGATCGGTGCTGCCGCTGCCACTGCTGCTGAAAACCATCTCAACATTTTACTTTAAGGAATCTGAAAGTTTCTTGAAAATAAACACATCTGATTTGGAAGCCAACCATGTAAATATGATCTAGCCTCTGTGCTCCTGTCTGTAAAGAAATATGAAGAGGTGTGTTCAGATTTTCTCATCGGGCCTTAGGGAAGTTCAATGGGCTCAGACTTTTCCTTCTCTTTACCTTTATCATTTACTTGATTTTTTTCCTTAAGAATCTGTATCAGTGCTCCAACGTGTGCAAAAAAACAGCCTTCGGGTCTAAGCATATTTACTTCTTAGCTCTTGTCATGCAGTTAGAGCTGGGAAATGAAAGCTGAATAAAAATCCCTGCTTGCCGAATGGTTCTCCATCAATGCAGACTTGGCAATGACCGAGACTGGGACCCAAGACTGTGGGGACTTGTTCAGGGCTGTAGCCTCCATGAGGAAACACTGGGTACACTCCGAACCCCATCTGTACCCCACTGAATGACACAGAGACGTTTTTCCATGCCTTGCTGAGTTTTAGAAAGCCTTAGAAATGATAATCCAACACTGCAAATGTAAATACTTCCATCTATTTCTGCATGTCATTGGCATGAGAGTGTGGAATAGTTTTCTTCGTGTTGGTGCTGTTGATTTTCTATGCATTTAAAAATATGATTATTTCAGTTTATTTGCAGCTTGCTTTCCAGAGATTAGCTAGATTTCAAATATGATTTTCTCCAGGGGGCCTCTACTTTTTGCAAACATCATAAATAAATATCCTGCTGCAACTAAGGCTGTAATAGAAGAACAGTTTCTCACATTCACCAAGTTGTTGCCTCTCTACCTAAAGAGACCCGTCTCAAAGCAACCCACTATATATTTCACTATGTTGACTTTTTGAAGGAACTGAGATATTCATCATTGGATTATTATCTCCAGGGACCACTGCTTAATGAAACTTTTTAAAAAGGAAAATTGGTGTTTTCAGGGTAATTTCTAAAACCTTAGACATCATTACTTAACCAGCATCCAATCCCCCTAGAGATGGAAGGTGACTTCATCAGCAATAAGCTCAGCATATTGTTCCAGAAAATACGGATCATGCTCTTGGCTTCCTAGAAGTGATCTAATTTTCATGGCTATATTAAAACACGCACACACAATAAAAGGATTCAAAGAGCCTTGTTTATTTCATGTTGGGAAAGCACTTCAATTTGTGCTCATGTAGTTAATCAGAATGCCTTATCTTTGTGTGAGGGACTGTAAGTTTCATTTCAAAGAGAGATCTGAAGATCTCCACCAAATAAAAACCAGGATTATCTGGGTACACTCCAGACACATTCTCCAGCTGGAAGAAATTACAGAACCCACACTTTGTGATGTTGTTCTTGGTGGACGGGACTGAAGGTCACATTCCAGAATGTTAGATTCTAGGATAGTAGCTCTCGAACTGGAGCATGTGTCAAGATCACCTGGATGGCCTGTTAAAACACGCTGCTGAGCCCACCCCTGGAATTTCTGATTCAGTAAATCCGGAATAGGGCCTGAGAGTTTGTGGATCTGCTCATGCTGTTTGTTGGTCCAGGAAGAACATGCTGAGTGTTTGGCGGGGAGATGGCCAGAGTTTGGCCAGGTGACGCCTAATAATGGTTAAATGAATCAGACCGGGAGGCTTCAGAGCCTGGTATTAAATGTACCGAGGGAGTGAAGGGACACAAATTGAGGAGGGAGGTCATGTTGACAGATAGTGAGATTGAGCACAGAATCTTAAAGGAAGGCAAACAAGCAGTTCGCTCTAGGATATTACATCAGCCAAAGCATGTCAGGCCTGATGACAGAATACAACATAGTAGCTAGCATGGCTCAGGTCTCCCCGTTGGGTTCAAGGCAGGGCCCTGAGACTGTGGGGACAACTGATAAGAACACTACCTGGCCCAGGTCCTCAAAAGGGCTCAGAAAGACAAAGCAGAGAGCAACAACGCAAATTCAATGTATTGGTTCGGGTGACCATTGCAGCTAACTTAATAAGTGTGTATCACTTGCTCACACAAATTTCAAACCCAGTATTCCTTGACTGATCTGCAGATTTCCTCAAAGCGTAGCTCAGTGACCCAGGTTCCTTTCATGTTAGGACTCTGACATCAAATATGGCTGTCAATGTCACTGATAAGGGGTAATCGAGAGACTCATGCATGACAAGTTTTTAATAGGCAAGGTGTTGAGGGGGTTGCTTTATCACTTCTGCCTGGAATCCACTGGTCTGGGATTGATCACACCACCACATTAGCTCAGCAAATCTGGATGTGAGTCTGCCTGGCTTTGTGCTCAGGAAGAAGAAACAATTTTGGTGGCCAACAAGCCGGCTCCAGCACACCCAGATAACAGAGAGCAAGGCAGTATTATAGTCATGTTGATTTAGTCAAAGAGGAAGGTTCGCCCACCAACCAGTGATGCTGCTGACTGCTGTATCAGGAGTGCTTGCTCAAGCAGTCTGTCTTGTCATTGCCCGGAGCCACCTGTAGGTGGGGAGCAAAGCAGGCTGCAGGGCTGTGAGCCAGGCACGACCACGGGAGCAGCCGCCATCACCAGCGCTGCCTGAGTACACTTCAGGGAGTTTGTGCTCTCTCCGAACTAAAACCTCGCCTCTAAAAATACCACATTAAGGAATGCAGTCGTGTCCGGCAGCTGTAAAAGAAGATACATGTTTTCTCCATTTAA
This sequence comes from Hystrix cristata, assembly GCA_004026905.1. Lineage (NCBI taxonomy): Eukaryota > Metazoa > Chordata > Mammalia > Rodentia > Hystricidae > Hystrix > Hystrix cristata. The sequence goes on along the minus strand of PVJO010022867.1, from coordinate 13,646 downwards.
TATCTTTTGAATGAACCCATCCAAAATATCCTGGATGGAAGACTTCCTGTTTCTCAGGTAGGGGCACATTTCTTGTTTTGGATTTATTTTGACAATTTGGTTTCAGTGTTTGGCAATGCTAATTGAGCAAGGCTACCACCCATCTTTCTCCCTTTAACACATTTAGATCTTTAAAGATGAGACGACTGCCTGTGAGAGGTTTTTAATGCACTATAAGACTGAGGACTGTTCACTTTGGGAAAAATGAAGACGGAGTGGGACTATAATCACACAAAAATCTGTAAGTATCTTGACCAGTCCACCTTCTCATCCAGGCTCAGAAGAAGGAGTCTGCTCCCTGTTTGTTTCATTAGCCTTGAAAAACAATGTAATATTTAGGTGTCTGCTTCCCAATACTATGCAAACCACAGAAAGACTCTAAAAGGATTTTTTAAAGGATCAACCATTTATAAAAAGAAAACACCATAGCACCATTGAAGTAATTGAGAAATAGTTGAATGCCACGCAGGATGAACTGATCTAGAGGCCCGGTCAGTGGGGTTAGTGGAGTTGCATCTGATTCCATGGTGATGTCACAGCACATTCATTAGCTTTTACTAGCTTTTACTATTTTTTAAGTATTTTTTAATTTTAGGTCTTGATTATTTATTATTTGCAATTGTTTATGTCAGGAGGGGCTGTGTAATAACCAGTTTAAAGCACTTATTTGCAATCATGAAAGATGTTACATGAAAACACCTTTGTAAAATTATAGTAAAATTGCAAAACTATAGTATTCTTTGGGAGTTACCACCTAAACATTAGAAATATCTTTAAGTCAGACCCAAGTCATTGTGGACACACAATCTTCTGCAACATTTAAAATAACCCTCTAGACTTCTCAAAAGAGGGAAAGGAGTCAGCTCCTACGCACCTTAACTATTCACACAAAGAAGTGAATATGTACTGTGATGAGTGAAAATTTGATGTCTGACAAGGAAGGTGACTCTTAACACCCAACTGCACTTTACAATCACCTGTAAAAAACAACCCCGATGCTGGGAGCTCACTGAATTTCTGGGGCGGTTGTACTGCAGTCTTAAATCTCTGAAAGCAAAGGGCCTGCGAGATTCTCCCACTTGCCATGCTTTGTTCACTTGGCCTATGGATGAGAGTGTAAGGAAGAGGCATTGCAGACAGGACAAGGAGAGCACACTGGGGAAAGAGAAGATGGAACAGGAAGATGACTTGACAGAATTTCTCGTTATTAAACCTTTCTATTGACCATCCAGAATGGCTTTCTTCAGGAAACTACTTGCCACTTCTGTTGAACAAGAGGTGCAGGAAAACAGTATAAAGGAGTCTCCTTTACACTACAAAGGAGTCTTTGTAGTCTATCAGAGGAAGAACAGCTCAGAATGCTACCCTTGAGTGGGCACCAGTAGATTATTGTGTGAGTGGAACACCCACAGGTGACAATTCCAGCTTTCCAGACCAGAGTTGCACCAACTTTGTGGGAAAGTTCAGGAATCAATGGGAAAATTCATTCTGGGCCTAATTTCACAAATATGTGGAATTCTTATCCTAGGACCAGGGAGATGGAGTCCCACTTTCTAAATAAACATTTAACTCTTATCTTAGCCCATTTATGCTATTGTAACAGACTGTCACAGACTATGCACTTTATAAAGGACATAGATTTCTCACGGTTCTGGAGGCTGGAAGTCCAAGGCCAAGATGTCAGCACTTGATGAGGGCCTTCCTGCTGCATCCTTACATAGCAAAAGGCAGAAGGCAAGACAGAACAAAATAATTGTGAACCCCTTGTAAGAGGGCCTACTCCTGTTTACAATGGGGGAGTCCTCATGGCGTAATCAGTCACCTCATGAAGGCCCCAGCTCTTAACCCTAAAACTTTGTCATGAACTAGACTTTGGAGAGGACACATTCAAACCGTGTTATCACATGATAACACTTCAGCATCGACACCCACAATCACAGCACATAGCTTGAGTTGCTTTCAAATGATTGGCCCAATCTCTGGCTCCTGTTTGAGTATCATCAAAAACAACAGATTCTCAACAATGAGGCTCTCTGAGTCATGCTAACCATCCGTCCCTCTGAGTTCTATCTGCATGTCAAGATAAATCACCCAAAAGTTATGGGTCTGGATCACATTAGCTAAACTCCCTAAAGAAACATCTTCACTGAGTTATGATTTAATAAACAGTTTGGCCTCAGTGTTTATTACAGGTCAGTTTAAGAAATGGTTCTAAGAAAATCATTTCTACATCTTCTGTAAGCCTCTTTTTGGTTTGTATTGTCATTTATATAAAAATCAATCCAATAGAAACCTCCAAGAATTTATTGCTAGGAGAAAACAAGTTCCTACCAAAGAACTTAGAAGCTTCCTTTATCAGACCCTGAAAACTATAAACTCAACACGTTTCCCTGTTTCCTTTGATTGCTCTGAAGCTTATCATTAGGTCTAATGCTCAGCTGTAAATTTTCTGTAGGCCAGATCTCTGCTATGTTATTCTTTCTCTTTTAATTGCTAGCTTTTGAGCTGTTTTGACCGTTTTTCTTCCATTCGTTTGTCTTCTTCGATAAGGTGTTAATTTTAGATGTGTGCTCAGGTGTCCGAGCCCTGACTCCTGGGCTTAAGTAGCTTTCATTTAGTTAAAGGAATCCTGAGGGAGCAAGATGCCAATTGTGTCTGTTTTAATAGGTTTGGAGACCTGCCACAGTAGCCATATTATTGGCTTATACAGTTACTACACTGTACTTTTTATCTTTATTTTAGAGTATACTTCTAATTATGAAAAAACCAAGTTTACTGTAAGACAATATGCAGTGTCATGTTGGAGTTAACTTCATACCTCTTTTCTTCACCACATCTGTCAATTTCATCAAGAGGGTATGTCAAGTGGCTCCCTTGTGTGTTCGTCAGTTTTCCATTACTGTAACAAGCACCTGGGAGGATTAACACACAGAGAAAAGGTTTATTTTGGCTCATAGTTTAGGAGATTTCAGTCTGTGGCTGGTTAGCTCTGTTTTGTGTGGGTTTAGCACATCACGGCACAGCACAGCCGAAGATACGTGGCAAAACAAAGCTGTTCTCCCAGTGGGTGGGCAGTGAAAAGGGAGAATAGAAAGGGGCTAGGTCTCCTATCCCCTTCAAGACCATGCCTTCTAGTGGCCAGAGAACCCTTCACTAGGCTCCACCTCTTAAAGGTTACAGTACTTCCTAATAGCACCACAAGTCAGGGACTACACCTGTAACACATAGGACTTTGGGAACATTCCAGATCCAAACCATAGCAACCTTACAATTAGTCTTCTCTATTAATCAGCTTCGTCATCATGGGGACACAATACCTGACACCCACAATTTTGTTTTACTAATATGTGTTTATGATACACAAGGGCTACATTCATCTTGGCGAGTTTTTACATGTACATATCCTATCTTAATCCTTTTGACTTTCCCTCTTCCCTTTCTTCCTCCTTCCCCTCCACCTCTAGATCCCCTTCCCATTTGCTAAAGGTCTAGCTCCCCACTTCCTCTTATCCATCTTTTATTTTGCTATTAAAATTATTTATACTTTGAGTTTCTCATATAAGAGAAACCATGCAATATTTAAGTTTCCTTGTCCGATTTATTTCACTAAGGATTATGATCTCAAGGTGCATCTATTTTCCTAAAAATGATAGATTTATCCTGCTTTGTAACTGAGTAGTACTCCATTTTGTATATATGCCATATTTCCTATATCCATTCATCTGTTGATGGGCACATATGTGGGTTCAAGCATTTAGCTATTATGAGTTGTGCTGCTATAAACATAGGTATCCATGTTTTATTGCTATGTGAGGTCTTTAGCACTTTTGGAAAGACACTTAAAAGAGGAATAATTGAGTTGAATGGAATGTCTACTTTTATGTTTTGAGGAATTTCCGTATGGATTTCCATAATGGTTGTACTAGTTTACAGTCCCATCAACAATGTAGGAGGATTCATTTTTTCCTGTAGCTTGACCAGCATTTGTTGTTTTTTAAATTCTTGATAACAGCCATTCTTTCTGGGAGTTTTGATTTGCATTTCTCTAATGGCCGAAGATGATGAACATTTTTATATGTACTTATTGGACATTTGTATCTCTTATGATAAGTATCCATTTCAGTTGCCCATTTTTTGATTGGATCTTTTATTTTGGGGGTCTAATTTTTTAAATTTTTTATATAATCTATATGTTAGTGCTCTATCTAAGGAGTAGTTTTTTTTTCCATTCTGTAGGTTGACTCTTCACTCTGTTGGTTGCTTCTCTTTCTGTACAGTCTATGGTTAGTTTAATTTAATTTGATATAATTCTATTCGTTGATCCTTTGTGTTATTTCTTGTGTAATTGGGCTTATGTTCAAAAAGTTTTTGCCTACGTATTCAAGGGCATTACTTAATTTATCTTCCAGCAGATTAAGTGTTTCTGTCTTAATATCCAGGTCTCAGATCTGTTTTGGTTTTATTTTAGTGCGTAGTGAGAGAATGGGTTTAGACTCAATTTTCCACCTGTGGGTAGCCAGTTTTCCCAGCATCATTTGTTAAAGAGGCTCTTTTCTCTCCAATGTAGGTTTTTGACCTGATCGTCAAGAGTCAGGTGTCTGAGTGTGTCCAGGGTTGTTTCTGCATCTTCTATTCTGTTCTACTGACCCGCATTTCTGTTTCTGTGCCAGTACCAGGATGTTTTATGACTTTAGCTTTGTAGTATAACTTGGGATCCAAGACTGTGATTCTTCCTGTTTTGCTCTTGTTGCACAGTATTGCTTTTGTTGTCTGGATCTCTTCTGGTTCCATATAAATTTTTGAAAAATATTTTTTTCTAGTTCTGTGAGGAATGTTGTTGGCAGTTTGGGACTGCAATCTATCAGTTTTGAGAATATGACCATTTTGACAGTATTGGTTCTGCGTATTCAAGACCAGGGCATATCTTTCCATTTTTGGTGTCCTCTTCAATCTCCTTGTTCAGAGTACTATAACTTTCACTGCAAAGATCTTTCACTTTCTTGGTTAATACCTAGGCATTTTTTGAAGCTATAGTGAATGGTATTATTTTCTTGATTTTTTTCACTGTGCTCATTGTTGGTGTACAGGAATGCTATTGATTTTTGGATATTGATTTTGTATCCTGGCACCTTGCTGAATTTATTAGTTCCAGGAGTCTCCTAGTGGAATTTTTGGGTCTTCTATGAACAGAGGTTTATCGTCCATTAATGAGGGTAGTCTGACTTCTTCCTTTCCTATGTTTATCCCTTTTATTTCTTTCTCTTGCCTGAATCTCTGGCTAAAGTTTTGAGTACTATATTGAACAAAAGTGGTGAGAATGAACAATCTTGCCTTTTGCTTGATGTTAGGGGCAAAGCTTTCAGTTTTCCCCTTTAGCTTAATGTTGGCAAAGGATTTGTCATAAATGACTTTTACCTGGTTGATATAAGGTCCTTCTATGCCTATTTTCTTTGGAGTTTTTATCATAAGTGGCTGTTGGATTTTGTCAGAGACTTTTTTACATCTATCGAGACGATCTTGGTTGTGTGAGATACTACATTTATTGATTTACATATGCTAAACCACCCTTGCTTCCTAGGAATGGAGGCAACTTGGTCATCATGTATGAATTTTTAAACAATTTATTGCTTTCTTTTCACCAGTGCCTTGTTCAGGAATTTTGCATCTATGTTCATTAAAGAGGCTGGCCCCTAGTCTTGTTGTTAAGTCCTCATCTGGTTTTGGTATTAGGGTAATGCTAGCTTCTAGGAATGTTTGGCAGCCCTCCTTCCCTATCTGTTTCATTGAAGGGTTGAGGCGTATTGGCATTAGATCCTCCCTGAAGTTCTTGTAGAATTCAGTGGTGAATTCATCAGGTCTTGGGCTTTTCTTAATTGGTAGATTCTCATTACTCCCTCAATTGTATTGCCTGCTGTTGGATTGTTCAGTATATTTATCTTCTGATTCAGTTTTGGTAATTCATAAGTCTATAGAAATCTGTCTATTTCTTTGAGAGTCTCCAGTTTATTGAAATACAGATTTTCAAAGTGGTTACTTATAATCCTCTCAATATCAAATTTTTTAATGTGATTTCACATTTTTCATGTCTAACTGAATTGGTATTTTTTTTCTTTCCTTATTTTGGTATGTTTGGCTAAGGGTTTATCTATTTTGTTTATTTCTAAAAATGAACTCTTTGATTTATTAATTTTTGTATTTTTTAGTCTCAATTTCTTTTTTATTAATTTTTTTACTAATTGGCTTTTCTTTTTTGAATTTTATTTTAGTGGTACATTTTAGATATACATAATGATAACATTCATCAGAGGGAATTTTTACCTATACATGATATATCTTGCTGCTTCTTTTTTTCCCATTCCCCTCCCCTCCCTTCAACCCCTCTTCCCCTCCTTACTTACAAAAGCTTTGTTTCCACTTTTTCCTTCTGTTCTCTTTTTTCCCCCAATATCTCCCTTCCTTTCCCCCTCCCCTCCCATGTTCCTCTTACCATTTGAACAATTTCTTCCCTTTCTCAATATAATACATTTTAGTGATCATTTACAAATTCAGTTTGTCACACCAGAGAAGCAATGTGGTATTTAAACATGTGTGTCTGATTTACTTCACTTGTGAGTATGGTCTCAAGATGCATCCATTTACCTAGAAAAGTCTCAAGTATATCATTCTTTATGGCAGAGTAGTATTCCATTGTACAAAAACACTCATCTTCTTTGTTCATTCATTGGTTGATGGGCACTTGGGTTGTTTCCAAGGTTTAGTTATTACAAACTGTGCTGCTATGAATGTGGGTGTGCATATATCACTGTAGTATGATGCTTTTAATTCTTTTGGGAAGATACAAGAAGGGGAATAGCTGGGTCAAATGGAACCTCTAGTCCTAGTTTTTTGAGGAATCTCCACACTGATTTCCAGAGTGGTTGCACCAGTCTACACTCCCACGAACAGTGGAGAAGGGTTCCTTTTTCTCCACAGCCCCTCCAGCATTTGTTATTGGCTGATTTCTTGATAAGAGCCATTCTTTCTGGAGTGAGATAGAATCTCAGTGTTGTTTTAATTTGTACCTCTCAAATGAGCAGTGATGTTGAACAGTTTTTCATATGTTTATTGGCTGTTTCTACTTCTTCATCTGAGAAGTGTCTATTCATTTCAGTTGTGCATTTTTAGACTGGGTCTTTAAATTTGGGAGAGGTTGGTTTTTTTGAGTTCTTTATTCTAGATATTAGTTTCTTGTCTGAGGAACAGCTGACAAAAATTTTTTCCCACTCTGTGGGTTGTCTCTTCACTTTGTCAGTGGATTCTTTTGCTGTGAAAAAGCTTTTTAACTTTAATTCTTTGTGATATTTCCCAAGAAATTAGGGTTTTGTTCATAAAGTCTTTGCCTACACCTATGTCTTCAAGAGTTCTATCTACTCTATCTTCCAGCAGATTTAATGTTTCTGTTTTGATATCTATCTAGATGTTTGATTTTAATTTAGTGCATGGTGAAAGGTATGGGTCTAGTTTTAATCTTCGGCATGGGGAAAGCCAGTTTATACAGCACCATTTATTAAAGAGGACATCCTTCTTCCAGTGAGGGTGTTTGGCCACTTTGTCAAAGATAAGACAGCTGAGAGTTGTTTCTACATCTTCTAATCTGTTCTGTTGATCCTTGGGTCTGGTTTTTTTTGTTTTGTTTTGTTTTGTTTGTTTGTTTGTTTGTTTGTTTGTTTGCCAGTACCGTGCTGTTTTTATCACAGTAGCTTTGTAATATAATTTCAGATCAGGGATTGTGATGGTCCCTCCTTTGACTTTGTTGCCCAGAATTGCTTTTGCTATTCCAGGTTTCTTTTGATTCCAGATGAATTTTAGGATTATTTTCTCTAATTATGTGAGGTGTGCTATTGGTATTTTTATTGAGATTGCATTAAATCTGTATAACAGTTTTGGGAATGTGGCCGTTTTCCCTATATTGTTTTTTCCTATCGAAGAACAAAGGATATCTTTCCATTTCCTAATATCCTCTTCAATCTCCTTCTTCAGAATACTGTAGTTTTCAATATATAGGTCTTTTACTTTCTTCATTAGATTGATTCCTAGGTACTTCATTGTTTTTGATGCTATTGTGAAAGGTGTTTCCCTAATTTCTCTCAGTGAGTTTATTTGTATACAGAAATGCTATTGATTTTTGAGTGCTTTCCATGTTGATCTTTATCATTTTATGCCTTCTTCTAATTTTGGATTTGAATTCTTTTTGTTTTTCTAGCACCTTGAGTTGTATCAGTATGTTATTTATTTGGGACTGTTCTATTTTTCTAATATGGGTATTCACAGCTATAAACGTCTTTCTTCAGACTGCTTTCATTGTGCCCTACGGGTTATGTTAGGCTGGCATTATCATTTTATTTTAGGAAATATTTAATTTCCCTGATTTCTTCTGTGATCCACTGATAATTATTCAAGAGTGTAATGTTTAATCTCCATGTGTTTACGTAATTTCTGTGGTTTCTTTTGCCACCAATTTCTAGTTTAATTGCACCATGCTCTAAAAATATGCATGGGATTATTTCTACTTTTTTGTGTTTGTTTAAGTAAGCTTTATGGCCTAGTGTGCCGACACCCAAAATTTAAAGTAGGAGAAGCTTAATATAGCCTACCTTTTCAGGGGTTTAGTCCATAGTTCGTAGGCTCTAAGGAAGGAACATTATAGAGAAAGCATGTGGTTGGGTAATGCTGTTTAGTTCATGGTGGCCAGGGAGCAGAACAGAGACACATCATCAGAGAAAAAGGGAAAGCATCCAGACATAGCGGCAAAGGTTGTACCTCCACGAGCCACCCAGACATACCCACAAGTGTGCTCCACCAATCCAGGGTGGCTCCCAAGACAATCAAGTTGACATAATAGAGCTCAGCCATCACACTTTGTATAAATATACTCTGTGAAATTCTCACAAGGATTAAGTCATCTAACAATGCAGTTCTCAGAACATATTCCCATTATTAATTGACACATGACTATACAATGATATTAAAATAAGTATATCCAAGCACCATGCCATACACCATAAATATATACAATAAAAATTTTAAAATAAAAAAGTAAGAAAAGAAAGTGCCAACATGATATATTTGGAAATGTCAAGCCTTGATGAGATGAAAATAGAGTTTGAGATGTTATATTGAACATAAGATGTTAGTGGTATCTTAAAATCCTTCGTTACTCTTATGGTAGAATTTCTGCCCTACCTCAGTGTTAATTTTTGATATATCTTCTCTGCTGACTAACTCTAACATCAGTCTGGTGGGCTTCTAAAAACCTCTTTAATTACAAATGTATTCTGGAAATACTATTTCTTAACTGGAGATTATGCAATAGGCATTGCCATAACCTGCACCCACTTAATACCTAACTCAGAATCTGTAGCTTTCCTAAAAACTCCTGGAAATGGCACCTATGAAGAACTGCACTTGTCCTACCCTCCTGTAACATATTTTGTGATTGTTTTTTAGTCATGCCTTTGACGGTGGATCAAGAGATAGTCAGGAAATGGAGAACCCCAAATCTCAGTCAGTTGCATATTACTGCTTCCAGAGATAGATCCTGAGGCATTAAATGTGTTTGTTTCTCTGGAGTTCTGCTGCTCAATGCCATGTGAAATCCCTGGGCCTGGCAATTCGGGCAGAACCATGGACATGTAAACATTAAGTACTCCTTTCACCATTATGTACTAAGATGTGGGGGAGGACAATCTTTTTTACCAAAAGTTGTTAGACCAAGGCTGTCTGATAAAAATATTGTACTGTGACTCACCAATGTGAGCCATATATATAACTTTAAATTTCCTAGAAGTAGATGAAATTCATTTTAATAATATGCTTATTTAGCCCCCTATATCTAAATATTACTGTTTCAACATTTACTCAATATTAAACATTTTAGTAAGATATTTTACATGTTTAAATTTATAGTAAGTCTTTGAAATCCTGGGTGTATTTTATATGCACAGCCCTACATTTCACCTGCTAGTAGTAGCTACCATACTGAACAGGGCATTTGTAGACCTGTATTTTAACTCTGACCTTGAAGTTGTATCCCTGGTAATGACAAAAAAGGATAGGAAGTTGAATTATATGGAGTGACAAAACTGAGGGAAAAGAAATCCTTCTCCTTAAAGGATTATTTCTGAATCGAATCTATGAACTGCGTATGTTAGAATCACTTAGGGTGCTTATTAAAAGAGCACAATCCTGAGTTTGTCCTACTTAACTATAATCGCTAAGGTTGGGGCCTGGGAATCTGCATTTTAAAGCCCTGGGCTAATTCTCCCACATAGTTACTGAATCTTCTGGTGTCTAAAGCAGAAGACATGCTTTCAAAATGTTTTGAACCATTGTTTTAAATTGGGGCACCATGAAAACACAGATTTTTAAATACTCTTGGAAAAGTAAAAAATATAGAAAACCAAGACGTACATTTCCTAGTGAGGTGAGTAGATGAACATTCTCTAGCCAAGACAAGGGCTGATCAGTTTGTGACCGAGGTCCAGCCTGCCCACCCACTTTATTTCTCTGTACTATGTGGGAGCTTCCATAGATTATTTTTAAACACACATCTTTACTTTGAAAACTATAGTAATTATAGATATATAGAAAAGTGCAAAGATAGTTCAGAGATTTTCCATATACTCTTCACTCAGTTCCCCTAATGTTAACATCTTACATTGCCAAAATTGAACGATTAGCACTGGTGTGATGCTATTAACTAAAGGCTTTGTTTGGGCTTCACCATGTCTTCTCTTAATGCCATTTTTCTGCTCTAGGGTCCCATCTAGGGTTTTCCATTGTGCTTAGTCCAGTGGCCTTTTGAGTCTGTGAAGCAGCCATTTCATGCTCCCTTTCCCTAAGGCCTGCCAGGCCCATCGGTCAGGGTGGGGGATTCCTCCCAAGCAGCAAGCAGCCCCAGGCACATTCTCATTCCAACAGCTGCACTGGCTGTACAGAGCGGTTGCAGCTGCCAATTGAAGAGAGATCTTCACACATCCAGCGTGGAAAGAACTCTTCATTACAGGGGTCTAGTGCACCTGCACTCACTAATGTCCTTGCCAGAAGCACTGCCTTCTGACTAGTAGGACAGTGCTCTAATTTATCTATGAAGATTATTATCAGGCTGTGGTGTTCAGGTGGGACGCGAGCTGCTGGAGTTGTGGTCACACAACTTTGTGTGTCATTTTAGTTTGTGGAAATGTTTAAATACATCACATCTGAATCTCCCAACCCCGGTAGTGAAATTTAGACATACAGTACTTTTACTTTCCTTTCTGCTTAGCATGTAAATTTTCTTTTAGTCCAGTAAGACTAAACCTCTAGAGAAAGTGGTTTTATTTCTTGGCCACTTTTCCTTGAGCAGAAGTCCAATTTTGCAATGCCTGAAACCACTAACTAGAATATATGCTGATTTGCCTTAACTGCAAGAACAAATCCAATTAACAAACCCAGTAGGAATAGGTCTGGAACGGAGCCATTCTTCCAGGTGGAAACATCTTTCTGTTAGACACGCTTCTTGTACTACTTGCCACCCCCCCACCCCGCCCCGTCCCCTGATTGTCCAGATAGTCTGTGGCCTGACTGGGGAGATTCAGAGTTTAATAAATTCACCTTCACAAACCCTGGACACGAACGGCTAATGTAACTGAAGACTTTTCTTTCTAATCTTTATTATTTCCAAGGCTGTCTTCCCTGGATTCTGCCATCGGAAATAAATGAATAAACAGATTCAAAAGAAAACCATTTTGCACATGGTAAAGTTGTGCTGAAAAGGCAACTGTTAAATAGCATAAAAGCCACAGTCCAAAGGAACCAAAATAACCCAAGTCTATCGATGAGTGGTTGGAGCTACTGTGATTTTGCCATGAAATGTCTTAAGCGTCTGTTACTGCAAACACACATAACCACCATGTTTTATTGTATCTTAAAGAAGAATACTGTGTTCTCTTGTATCTTAAAGGTGATAATGCTTTCTAAGAATGCTTGTTTATAGCCAACACTCTCCCTTTAAAAAAAAAATCTTTTCACCTTTTAAAATACTCTCAGTTCCCTTCCGGTTTGCCAGTTGGTGGGTGTTCTACCTCAAAAAGTCAGATCTGCTTGGCACAAGACAGGCAAATTCCGTGGAAGACAATAACTCATGTTTGTAGAGTACTTTCAGCTTTTCAAAATACTTTGATTCTCTTCTCTCAGCGGCTTTGGGAGGGGAAGTTAAGACATAGACTCAGTATTACTGTGATATGTTATATGGAGAAACTATTTGGAGAGTCCAACACCTTCCTAGCAAAAGATTGGAAATAGGAAGTCTGTTTTGAGACTTCTGTGCCCCATTCTTCTCTAATTGTACTCTGTGAGCCCAATGGGCCGTTTCAATTTCTTCCTCTTAGCAAAAAAATTTCACTTTGGGGGACATTTGAAAGTGTTACCTGTTCCAGGCCTGTCCGTGTCCTACGGGAATACAGAGTTTTAGACTGAAGTGCTAATAGTGGAACGCAGGGCCAGCCAGGAGGCAGAAGGTGTGCCAGGTGCAGCTGACTCTCCAACTGCACTGATCACATTTGTGTGGACATTTGGTTTCTTTTGCTTCTTTGTTTTTGTTTGTGTTGGAGTCTGGAGACAATGCCAAGGGCTTCTCTCCCGTCCAAGGCATCAGTAGGAACGCAGGACTGGGACAGACTTGCTGTGAATCTTACAGAATTGGATTCTGGTGGGCTCAATTTCCAAAATCAGAGTCCTGATTAATGAGCTTCTTAGGTCTGTGAAATCAGTTAGATCAAAGAAAATTAATTACTCAAGGAATTTGTCAATTCCAAGCTAGAATTTGCCTTTGTGTTATTAACGGCCAAAGTCATTATACCACTGGCAAAATAAATAATAATGAATCATATTCAAAATCTTCTGATAGAATGAAAAATTAATGGCTCAATGCTGGTGCCACAGAGGTGCTTCCTCAACTGAACAGTTGAATAATATTGAAATTAAAAGAGCAAGAGGGAGAAAGTGCCGAAACTTGACTATATTTTGCTATCCTATTAACTCACTGTTAAAAGAATTTCCCAAACTCTGCCTGGCATCTTTTCATCACAGGTTTCCCACGGGTCCTCGGTGTCCCAAGGCCTCTCAGCACCTGAGGCTCACGTGCCTTTCTTCCTTGACGCAGTGTCTTAGGGGACTGTGAGTGAGGGTGGAGCCGTGCATTTGGTCTTCAGGAGCTTGTTCCCCTCGTGTGGCTTGTATGTGTTCAAAACATCCTTGGAGTCAGTGCCATCTGGGTGCCTGGAGCAGTGTCTGGGAGCTGGTAACAACTCAATCTCAGACCAGAGGACAGGGAAACATATTGCGTGATTCCAATTCCCTGGTAGGCGGGAGACTCTCCGGCAGGAGAATGTCCACATCTGCTAAATCCATTACACAGTCTCTGCTTTCATGAATATTACAATAAGAATAGCCATCAATCTGGCTAAAATCATCACTCTTTTCTGGCTGCTATTTTCTTTCTGGTCTGGTCTAGTCTGTGCCTAACAGCACATTGAGGTGCGTCAGACTCTCGCTGGGTCTCCCAACTAGTCTCCCACCGGCTTATTTTG
>PVJO010022866.1:0-27289 GCA_004026905.1 Hystrix cristata | reverse complement strand
AGCACAGTCAGGGAGGTGGAGATGCCAAATGGGAAGGGAGGCAGAGCCACTCATCCCGGACTCCTCCAAGCTCTCTCCCCTACTCCTCTGACCCTTCTCTTTCGGTTGCCTTGGCTTTCTGGGCTTTAGATCTTCAGTCTCTTAATTTGTGACTTCCATTCAAATGCCTTTCTAAAGCTGCAGAGTCACACTTCCACATTTCTGTCAGGTGCTTCATTTTGGATGGCACCATCGCCTCAGTGCTCCAGACCACTATCAGTTTTTCTCCCTCACTTCCCTATTTCTACTCACTTATTTGTGGCACTGGAGACTGAACCTAGTGCCTCCTGCATGCCGAGCAAGTGCTCCGCTACATCCCCAGTTCCAACTGCCCTATTCCAAAGAATTACAAATGAAGGCTTGCTCTTTAGAAATGTAGAGCAAGCCTAATTTTGTAAAAATGAGACTATCCAGCTAGCAAATCAGACCAGATCCCCCGCCCTGATTTGACACAACCTTCCCAACCTCTCTTCCCCAAAGCTAATAGCTTAACCTAGAACACTTTCCTCCTCTTAGCCAAATACTAACTGTACTTCTAGTCTTCTAGTCCCTGTTGAAGTCAGTTTTCACCAGTAACTTTTTCCTTACTTTTTTTTTAGCGCTGGGCTATTATCCTCAGCCCTAATAAGCACTTCCTTCAAGATGTCACCAAAATTCTCTCCTGCCCTCCCTCAGTTGTTTGTTTGTTTATTTTGTTTTTTGAGACAGGGTCTCACTATGTAGTTCCAGCTGATATGTAGTTCACTACTTAGCTCAGGCTGTCCTCAAATTTGTGGTGCTCCTCCTGCCTCAGCCTCCCGAGTGCTGGAATCACAGGCATGCACCACCATGCCCGGCTTCTCTTTCCCTTCTGAGGCTGTAGCTGTTAACTGAAACCCATATTGCCTTATTTTGTGATGCTATTTGTGCACTCATAAACCTCCAGGAAGAAGAAATCATAACTTTGTACATCACTGTAAATATATTGCTCTTACTATACGGCAGACACTGTTCTAGGTGCTTGTTCCAGTGTTCTCCCAAGTGTGGCCTCACGATTCTGCCGCCCTGCTTGTCTGTTAGCAGTACAAACTTCTGGCCCTGGCCTACTACATCAGTCTCGGCTGGGTGGACACACTCAAGTGTGACAAGATTTGCTGTAGTGCACTGAATGACTAAACAGCCGGCCCTGTCTCTGTGTGAAGGCAGCACAGCACCCAGTGAGGAGCAGTGGACGGCCTGTATGTGCAGCTGAGTTACAGCCACACGGCCTCTGTGCACCGTGGGCCAGGAACCCTGGGGACCAGTCAGAAGCTCAACTCTTGGCCTCTTTTCTTCCTCCCCCCTCTCAGTCTCCCAAAACAGTAGCTACTCTGATGATGTATTGCCTTTTTGCCCTTTGAGGTATTAGTATGTGCACTCCAGTTTAGGTACTTGTGGGAAGGGTGTGTGTGTGTGTGTGTGTGTGTGTGTGTGTGTGTTTCTAGAACTAGGGATTGAACCCCCAGCCTGCCGCAGCTTTTTTTTTTTTTTTTAAGAGACAATGTCTCGATAGTGACAAAGTCACTGAATTGCCCAGTCTGGGCTTGAACTTGCAGTCCTCCTGCCTCGGCCTCCCAGAATGTTGGGATTACAATCATGGGCCGCTAGGCTCAGCTCAAGGTGGCTTGTTAACATGGTTTAAATAGTACTAATCATTTACTGAGCACTAACCTTGCTCACCACAACTCAGTGAAGCAGTGCTATCATTTATATCTATTTTATAGACAAAGAATTGGAGCTGGATGAGGTTAATAACTTGCCCAAAAATCACACAGCTAGAATAATGTTAACCAAGACTTGGAATTTAGATCTGTTGGGTGGGAGTGGCAATTTAACCGTACTGTTTCCTTTAAATTATTCTTTTTTGGGTTTTTTTTTTGGTGCTGGGGATCGAATTCAGAGCCTCATGCTTGCAAGGCAGGCTCTCTAACCACTGAGCTAAATCCCTAGCCCCTGTTTCCTTTAAATTAAAAGGCAATCCAGTGTTTACTGGGCACCTACTCAACCCTTGGCACTGAGCCTGATCATTTTTTTTTTTTTTTTTGTACTGGGAATCGAACTCAGGGCCTCATGCTTGCAAGGCAAACACTATAACCACTGAGCTAAATCCCTGGCCCTGAGCCTGATCATTTAATAACACACCTGATCAGAGACTTTAAAAACATGTTTCCATTTCCTTGCCAAAAGAATGGTAACATTAATAAGTTCAATCCCATCCATGGGAGCAGTTCTAAATAAACAGACATTAACAAAAGCCACCACCGGGTATCCAATAGAAGTGCCCCACACACCAAAGGATCTTTAGCTGACACATTTAGACATCTTCATCTTCCCCCTCCCCAGTCACCCAGTTATCAGACATCTCCCACTGGCTACCTTATCCTTAGAAAGGAACATCTGTCCCTCACTCCTATCACCTTCCAGATCAATAAAGCATCTTCATCTCTTTCTCCTTCTAAAGTAAATATCCTGGAATATCCCAACCTCAGGAGCACTTTAGACAAATTCAGCACATCTGAGATGGCTCGGCGGGTCTCAGTTCCCCCAGAATCACTGCAGTTAGGGGCAGGAGTTAAGGGTGTGCCTCAGCTTTTTATTGTTTCACAGAGGCTGACCTTTCCTACATCACGACGTATAGCTTTTCTGTCACTCCTAACTGTCCACATGCTGAGTGGGGCGTGTGGTCCCCGAGGTGTACTATTCAGCGCAAACCTAATTTGTAGAAATTGTTCTCTGAAATCCAGGAATAAACTCGTGGCTATTTTCAGACAAAGATAGAGGTGGGAGTCTGTAGAAATGAGCTAGGAAGGAGCTTAAAATACTTCACATTCCAGAAACACCCTCCCTTCCCCCCAGGAGATGGCTTTATTCCTACTGTTTCTCAGTGGAGTTGGGCTGGAAGGAGGTATACCAGGGACCTGGCACCAGCTTTGTGGGCTTGAACAAATGGCTCCAATGTCTGGGCTTCTGTTTGCTTATCTGTGAAATGGGGCTGATACCCTGCTCTCCAAGTTGTTGTAAGGCTTAGGATATGCAAAGCAGTGGGCATTACTGCATGCACTGATGGGTCTCCACAGATTTATTTATTTATTTACATGCTGGGGATTGAACTCAGGGCGTTGTGCTTGCAAGGCGAGCACTCTAATCACTGAGCTAAATCCCTAGCCCTCTACAGATTTATTGAATGCCCACAAATTCTTTCAAAGTGCAGTAAAGGAGGAAGGCCTTACAGATCAGTCTCTTCACAAATGGCCTCAAAGAAAGATAGGAGCCAGTCATGGTGGCACATGCCTATAATCCTAGCACTCTGGGAGGCTGAGGCAGGAGGATTGCAGGTTCAAGCCCAGCCTGGGCAACTTAGGGAGACCCTCTCTCAAAATTAAAAAATAAATACAAAGGAATGGGGATGTAGCTCAGTGCAAAGACCCTTGGTTCAATTCCTAGTGTCAAAAAAAGGAGGAATATAGGTTTAGGATGGAGCTCCAAATTAGATCACTTGCCTAGATACTCAAGGCCTACCCTGGGTTCTGTCCCCAGCATCCCTCACAAAAGAAGGCAGACAGATTGAGAATTTTAAGAAAAGTATTCCAGTAACCCAAGTCTGTTTTATCAAATACCTATTAGGTTCTGGGTTTGTGACCTAAGGGGACCAGGGCATTATGTGGAAAATTTACCTGAGACTGAGCTCGGGATCCCCCTTTTACTATGTGATTTTTTGGGGGTACAGGGTGCTAGGGATCGAACTCAGGACCTTGAGCTTGCTAGGCAAGCACTCTACCACTTAAGCTAAATCCCCAACCTCCTTTGTGATTTCAAGAAAGGAAAAAAAAAAACACCTCTCTGGACACAATTACCATATGGCAGATGTATCGCTTATTTACCAGGTTGTGGCGAGAGTCATGTTTAAATGTGGGACATTTCAGAGCAGCTTCTTGACCCTACACAGGTCCCGTAGGAGTTCAGGCAGGCAATAACCACACAGGCCCCAGCTGTAAGCAGGATTAGTGGTGGCCAACCGGCTTTCCCTCACCATGATGTTCATGGGCTTTCTGCACAGCAACTGTTTTCTTTTCACAGTCCCAGAGGGGGCCTCTTTGGAGCAAGACTGTCCAGCCCAGCACACAAATGCCAGAGTGACTGGCTGGTCATGGAGCATTTGCTCCACTTGGTCCCAATAGGTGGCAGGCACAATGGCCCCAAAGAGAGACAGTTTCAACAAGCAGCTTAAGTGATGGAATTCTGTGTTCACTCCCTCTGCACACTCCATGCTAACCAAGCAATCTGGTCATTTTATTAGTCAAGATCGCTAGCTCTGGAATAGGATGGGCTTCAAATTTCCACTCACTCACTTACTAGTTGTGTGACCCTGGGCGGTTGTTTACGCTTAGAACATTGTTTTCCTTATCTGTAGCCCTGCCATGTGCCTGGTGCACTGCAATGTGAAAAAGTAAGCAGAGTGCTTAGACATAGTGTCCCATGAAGAACAGCCATTTGGAAATTCTCCCATTTTGCATTTACAGTAAGTTTATGGGAAAACTATGGGCAGAAAAGAGGACCTTAATTTTTCTTTCATTAATGAGGGGGGAAAAGAAAAAAAATCCTATCAAAAAATTCCTAGAGAATTTTAAAAAGACGTTCTGCAAAAGGTCAGCCAGTATAACACTAAAATAAGAACAGTTCCATTCTAAAGAATGAGGCTTCATGGTTTGAGAGCAATTTAAAGTCCACTGCCAGACTTAAAACCTGGAAAAATCCTGTGAAAGAGCCTTTATCCCCATTTTACAGATTTTTCTGAACTAAGAATCAGAAAGCAAAGCTAAAAGGCCAGAGAAGCAGCAGTGGAGCTGGGATTTGAAGCTTTCTAAAGTACAAATTCAGCACTCCTCACAAGAGAATTTCATTTCCACTGAGTACTGAGCCTGCATTGTTTAGACATGCCTGAAATGGCATTTCAGGAACCCAGAGTGGAATGACCAGGTTAGCAACATGGTTAGAGAAAGGCAGCCGTCTGGATCACTGTGCTACCCTGAAATCGTTTTCTTTGGTTCAGGAGGACTCAGATAGCATAAGCTGCCCCCACTCTGACATATTTGAGAAATCTTTTATTAGAAGATGTCCCAGAAGGCAACAGTTTAAAATCAGGCAATCAGTAATCACAACTAAATACAAAATCTCAGGTAAACTTGCCTTTCAAAATAAATCAGACCCTTGCAACAGGAGAATTGCCCAAGTTTTTTTTTTTCCCCTTGTACAAAAACAATTAACACCACTTTGCAAAAGGCATACAAAAATACAGTATAAAAAAAAAAAAGATTCCTCCCAGCATAATACCCAGCAGCAGCTTATAAAACACAAGCTATTCGGGTGGGACATCAGTAACTTATTTCCCACCCGTCCTCCCAAGACAGTTCCAGAAGTCAGGTGGCTCCTGAAAACCCTGCTCCAGAAGGTAGAGCATCTATACATCCAGAAGTTCCACTGGGGTTCTCTGAGGCTAGGAAACCACCTCAGAAAGAGAACATCAATGGTCGGTAGAACAGTAGGTCGGAAGCAGCAGTTGGTTTTTCAAAGCCACACAGAGTGTTTACCATCCATCCTTCCTCCCCCACTTCCAGACCCAGAGCCAGCAGGCACCTGCTGTCCTGGGCTGAATTTTGGAGGGGCCGATCTTTCTTCCAGGCCGAGCTAAGGGGTTGCTCACATGCCACCCATGGGGTTAGGTGGCTTTCCCACATTGGAGGCTACACCTCAATTCCACTTGGAGCTGCAGAGTCCAGCTAGAGCAAAAATCCGTCAGAGTTGGCTAAGCAGAGCTCCCGGAAGTGCCTTTGCAACCCACCAGGAAGCAGGTCCACCTTCTGGAGCCCTGGATGAGTCCCAGCGGCTCTCCCCAGAACCTCAGTAAGGCCTGGATTCTGGGAAAGGCATCTGACTCATGTCAAGCTGGCAGAGAACCAGGCTGGTGGCTACAGAGCCAGCAAGCTCCCTGGACAGGTTGGTAGGGTTCCAGTAGAACTTCAAACGGAATCAAGCACTGAGATGAGAGGCAGGTGGGAAAAAGGAAGTAGTATAGTGCTTCCTTTTGAGGCGGCTTATACCTGCTTGAGAAGAGTCCACGATGAATCCCAAAGGCCCCTTGGAAAACACCTGGGCAGGGAACCAGTTCAGGAGCCAGGACTCCAAGCCTTCCCCAGGCCCCAGGCTAGGACCCATTTCCCTGTGTTGGGGGGAAATATTTCAGGCCTGTGGGCAAAGGGTGCTACAGAGCCCATTGCATAACAAAGGCAGAATGAAACAAAAAAGTCCCTTGTAAGGACAGAAAGCTCTCTTCCTCAGAGGAGAGGGCCCGGGGGGCATCGAGACAAAGAATCTAGAGGCTGAGCTCTTTCAATGTTCTCAAAGTCGCAGCATTGAGAGTAGAGGGAGGGGTGTCGCCTAACATCATAATATATATATATATATATTAAAGGTTTGCACTCCTCAGCTACTGTAAAGTGTCTGACAGTGAGGTAATTGTCCATGTTGATCAAGTCTACGAGCTTGTCTTCACCCAAGACAGCTCATGTGTCTCCTGGAAAAAGGAGCCTCAGGGAGAATGTTCAAGCCCAGCTGTCCTTGCATCACCCCCAGAGACATCAGTGAGAGCATCCTTTCCTAGCCTAAAGCTCCGGCAGAGTGTGAGATTTCATGCAGGCTGGAGCCCCTGACAACATCCACCACCTGTTGCATAGCATCTGTCAGCCTTTTCTTTGGAGCTAGTGAGCTAGGCAGACCCCTGGGCTCCCCAGTCAGCTGCCTGCTGAGAAGCCAAAGGCTCCAGAGAGGACACAGCACTCTGATGAGTCAGGGAAGAGGGAAAGCTGGGTTTCAAGGTTTCCAAGAATGCAAGCCCTTATTGTGTGTGCACTGGCTGCAATGCATTCTGGGATCTACTGTTCAGACCGTCTCACCCTAACCAAAATGTGCAAATTACTAAAGGGGGAAGGGAGGTTAAAATATAAACGTGCGTCTTTGTAAGAGAGAAGAGTCAGGCTTTTTGGTCAGTTAGTAGCCACTGAGGTACGCGATTCTTTTCTGCAGTTGCTGCTGTCGGCACCGGAGCTGCCTTTTCTCTGTAGCCATCCTCTTCTCAGCCCCCACCAGGGCTTGCAGATATTCCAAGGCCTTGCTGAGGATCACTACTTTGGGCGCCTTAGAGCAGCTGGCCAAGGTGGGTACCTGGTCCCTCAGGGCCAAGAACCGTGAGCGGAGGTCATTTCGCCTTTTGCGTTCCAAGAAATTATGGTTCTTCCTCTTGGTCACATCCTCAGTATCAGAACTGACAGGTTTGGGGTGGCAGGACTGAGGCGCCTCACTTTCTACAGGTGGGGGGCTCACAATCTCTTCCTCCTCCTGATCCAGCTTCTCCTTGGGTGCTTCTCTCTCCATAGTCTCTTCCTGGGGACCCTTTTCTGGGGCTTCTTCTTGGGTACAACTTTCTGGAGGAAAACGGGCCGCATAGTTGTGCTGTTGCTGATGGATGGAGATGTGGAAGTGTTTCATGCAGGGATCCAGAGGATCTGCCCGCACTGTAATGGTGACGGGCTTCCGTATACCCAGAGACTGTCTTTTTTCCACCGTTACAACATCGATTTCTTCACCCTCTAACCAAAAAGAGAAGAAACACATCCCATGAGAAACACATGTACAGACCTTAGCTCTCTCTGCCAGGGCTTGGGAAGGTAAGTGACATTTTCCCAATTTAGATATCAACAACTTGAAGTGAGGAGAAAGACAGCTGATTCGTTTGTACTGGGCCAAAGGCACAGTGAAGGAAAGGAGGGGAAATAAGCAAGAAGGAAAATATTCTCCAATTTTCTTTTGCACAGCAAGGCTTAGATAAGAACAAAAGGCAGACCCAAGCCAACAGCCCCCAGTCTGCACAGCCTCTCCCCTCCCCCACAGAGGGGATGGAGAGAAAGAGCTACCGGCCTGGGACAAAGTTTAGCTATAAAGGTCTTCCCCAGTCGGGCTCTTTCATGCCCCATCAGAATTGTAAATGAGGGGTCTGTGGGCAGAGCTGCCCTTTGTTCCTGCCCAGCGCAGCCTGCACTTGGGAATTGTTACTTTTCACAAGTTATAAATCCTATTATTCCCCCACCTCTCTATTCTGCCATCCTTTCAGTTGAAGATTCAGAAAAGGGAGGGTTACAACCATCCCTCCTCACCCACAGGAGGGAGGCAAAGTTTCCCTTAGGAGTATTTTGGCCCTAGGTTCAAGGGGTTTCTGAAGTCATCCATCATTTACAGGTAACCCACCCCACCCCCTTCCCTGGACCAGAAGAGGGTTGGATTCATAATCATAGGTCTCTGAAAGCTGCAGGAACTTCACAAAGGTACAAGCAACCATTTCCAAGCTACCTGCATCAGAGGCAGAGAATGAACAGCGCAATGACCCAGTTACAAGGGCCAAAATGGAAGGGTCCTGGAGACACCAGGAGGTATCTGTGCCATTCCCTAGCTCAAAGGTCTGTTAGATTAACCCAACCAGGGGAGCAGCAACTGGGGGAAAAAAACCCTCTCCTCCATATTTTGCAGCTCCCACACAGAAGGCCACCTTAATACATTCTGGTCTGACAACAGAAGAGCTCCGTTCTCAGCCTCTTTTGCATATCAGGAAGCTTGAGTCCCTTTGTCAGGCAGGCTTCCATTGTGTGGACAATCGCATTATTTCTCCATTAATAAAACCTGACCATTCAGTCCTCCTGGCCCCAAACCCTGTGATTGGAGGGCTAAGCTGTGTTTGGAATGCTATTTTAACCAGCCCCTCGCCCCTATTGGCTGAGCTCTGCTGTCAATCACACTCCCACCCCCCCCATTGTTTGCAATCTGTTGCATTTTGTTCTAGACCATGTGGCCTGAGAGTGAACCAGGGCCCCACAAACAGGTTCAGGCTAAAGGGCAGGTCAGAAAATAATCCAGGAGCCTTTCCTACATCCCAGATTTTTTAATTTTCACTGTTAAACTTCATGACTGGGAAGTCTCTATCTAAGAAAGAAATAATTAAAACATTATTCTTCTTTTTCAGAGAGTAGTGTCTGACTCTACCCAGATAAGGAAATGTCCTAAGCAGGACAATCAAGTTCAACCTCCCCATTTGCAAAGGGAGAAACCGAGGCCCAGATCAGCCCAGACCACATATCACCTTTGTAAGGTTCTGAATCTCAAACTAAAACCTTTAAACTTCCAAAACATGCCCTTTCCACCCTCACTGTACCAGTCTTTGTAGAAACACTTCTTTATTGGTTTCTTGATCTCAAGACTCCTATTCCAGCCTTAAATAAACACAAGCTCTTGGTGTAGAAAAAGTGGGTTAAAAACGACCTTAATACAGTGATGAAAAAAAGTAACTTTTAATTTTCCTTGTTATCTTCATTTTTTTCCCCTTAAGTGTATGACAACTTGCACATCCCATATTCCCCAGTTCCCAATGTTTTTTTGAGACAGGGTCCCCCTATGTAGTTCAGACTGTACCTGAACTCATGGCAATCCTCTTGTCTCAGCC
Organism: Hystrix cristata; assembly: GCA_004026905.1. Lineage (NCBI taxonomy): Eukaryota > Metazoa > Chordata > Mammalia > Rodentia > Hystricidae > Hystrix > Hystrix cristata. The sequence continues at coordinate 17,688 of PVJO010022866.1, read as the reverse complement.
TCCTGAGTGCTAGGATGACAGATGTATGCCACCACACCTGGTCCCAGTTCTCTCTTGAATGCCCACGTAAATTATTCTTAAAAACTGCAGTGAGTTTTTCCTGTCCTGATTTGTGTGCCACTGGCTTCAGTCTGCACCCTTCAAGAGAATCCCTTCCAGTACTTCTCACAGGTCCAGAGGTCTAAGGGGCTGGGGTAAGAACACTATAGTGCATTGGCACAGGATGCTGGTCTGCCCTTAGTGATGTCTGGTCTTGCATCAAGGAAGGGGGAGTAGGGTCTGGCATTCTACAGCTATGACCCCAGTACCTAGCTCAGAGGTTGGCACAAAGTGGGTGCCAGTGAACATTTGCCGAATGCAAGACAGCAAATGAAGCCCACGCACATATTGGGAGGGAGCCAGGACACCTTTCAACCTTAGGCAAAAACTGCAGGTTAGTGTTTCTCAGACCATGAAGATGCTCAAACATCAAGGAAGAGGTGCTTGACTGGAACAGAGCACTGAGGGGGAAAAGGCTGGCTAAATGGCAGGAAGCCAGGGCTGCCTTTGGGAATTTCCTGTGTAAGTCTCAGTTTTTCCATCTGTTAATGGGGAGCATTTATTCCTCCCCTAGCTATCTCATGGGTGATGATGAGAGAACATAAGTGGTAAGGAGCGGGAGGTGCAAGGTGGGCTTTTTAAAGTAAAGCAGGCAGGAGAACTAGGGATTTTTAAAGGATTGAGGCTTTGGCTTTGCACAAAAGGCTCCTCTGCTTCTCTCCCTAGGGGAGTGTGAGTTTCCCAGGGAAAAGGGCAGCAACAAAAAAGCTTCAAGCTTGAAGTGACTCTTAAGGGCCCCCTTCCAACCTTCCAAGGACAAAAATTCCTTACAGTTCAACCCAAGTATTGTTCTCTCTAAGCTCCAGCTCTCACCCTGTCTCCCTGGTCCCCTGGGGCGCCAATCATCATCAGAGGGACGCTGGCTCCCTCCCCACTTCTCCAAACTGTTTACCAACACACCCACGTGCCAGACAGACACTGCTGGGGGCTACGCCGGCAGCTCCAGCCAGAAAAAGGGGAGGTGACAGAAAGGCTGGAGAAGACGCAGTGCCCGACCTCAGGCAGCGGTAGAGCTCCGGCCACCCATGGGGCGCCCCCCTCCTTCGATGGCCCGAGGTGTTTCTTACCCGAGTCGCTAGGGCTCTCGGACCCCGAGCAGGCCTGGGACTTGGGTTCACCCAGCTGACACGGGGTGGCGGGCGCCGGGGTGCCGGTTTCGAGGCTGGGAGTGCAGTCCGCGGCTGCAGGCGCCTTGGGCGGGTTCCCCCGGGGCGCGCCAGGGGCCAGTCGGTCGCTGACTGCTCTCTCCAGACGTTCTCGGGCGGAGAAGCCGCTCCACATGCAATCACGACGTATGATGGAAGCATAGTTCCTGCCCCAAGCTTTCGAGTGCCCCCGAGATTCCGCCTCGTCCCCGACACCCCCTCCGGGCCACGGCTCCGCGGGACCAATCCCGGGGGCTGGGTCCCCGGCGCCAGGACCGGATCCCCAGGGCGGCGACGTGGGGGGCGACGGCACCAACTCGAATTTCTTCCAGATGTCCTCGCTGGGCGCCGTGGAGCGGTAGAAATCCTCCCCGCAGTCGTAGTCGTAGAAATAGTGCTGGTACGAGTCGAAGTCCATGTCCGCTCCCTACGGGAGGGAAGGGGGGGACGTGCTAACCGGGCTGGGGGCAGAGGGAGGAGGGGACCCCGGGTCCCTGGGCACGGTCGGCTGCCGGGCTGTCGTTCTTCCCCAAACCCACCGGCTCGCAGCCTGAGCCCTGCCCTCGCGTCCCGGGAAGCCTGGCCGTGGGTCGGAGCTCCCAGGGAAGAGGCTCACGGCGCGCGGACCAGGCTGCGGGGAGCGAGTTCAAAGCAAACTTTGCCAGCGCCGCCCGGAGCGCAGCTCCCAGGGCCTGGCCGGGCCGGGTGGGGGCGCGCTGTGCCCAATAGGCAGCCCGTAGCGTGCAGGCTGCTGGCCCCCCGGGATCCGTGCCCGTGCCCGGGCCACCCGCAGCCTCACCTCGCTCCCGCCGCCCGCCACCTGGAGCGGACAGGCTCCCCGCCGGCTCGCGGCAGCCGGGCAGCCCGCACACACACACATGCGCGCCACTGAGCGCGCGACCCGCACTCACGAGCGCGCACCCCGCGTGCGCGCCCCGCGCCCCGCTCGCGCACAGCAGCGCGGACGCTCCCGAGATCGGCGCGGGAGCGCGAGCTGCAGGCGCATTGTTTCCCGGCTGCCTTATATCTCGTCGTGCGCCCGGGGCTCGGGGACCACGGGGGTGGACCCTAAGGGATAGGCCCCGCCCCCTCCCCGCCTCCGCCCCGCCTCAGCCCCGGCAGGCGACAGGTGGGGCCCGCCCCACCTCCTGGCCGAGGTCCCCTTCTCTATTCTATCCCTGTGGCCCCCCGAGTAATGCACGCCGGGGAGCGCCGGGCGGGGAGCGAGCTGATGCACCGCGCGCTCGCAGGGGAAGGCGTGACTCTTCAGGGAGGCCCCGGCCGGCCTCCTTGCCCACTTCGGGCGGAGGGCAGGGCCACTGCCGCCCCACCCCGGAGCCAGCTTCCCCGGCCGCGCCCCACTGGGTTCAGGTGTGCTCGACCCGGTGAGGGTGGGGGGCAATTGCACCTCCACCGCGCCACCTGGCGGCCCTCCGCCCAGAACTGGGATTCGTCCCGACGTCCGCTTCGTCAGCCTTGGCTCTTTTCTTTAGCTCAGCGGCCCAAATCTGGACGGTAGTGAAGCGAAGTCAGCAACGTAACCTTTCTAAACCTCGCTGTCATGTGTAAGATGAGGGGATGGTAATATTTGCCTCATAGGGTTGTTGGGAGGATTTAAAGTAGAAAAGTACCTCGGGAAGGGGACTGTGCCAGAAGGGGAGGCAAGCAACGCTGGCTTAACCCTGGGGGCAGGTGGTGAGGCGGACATCCTCGCCCCACCCTGTGGTTGCCCACCCCTGAATCACTCCTCCCTCCCCACACAGCACTGCGTAGGAATTTTTCTAGTAGAGGAAAGAGGACGGAATCTGGGAGTCAGGAACTTTGTTCAAACCCTTGCTGCTAGCTTTGGGGCTGGTTGGCTGAACCTTTGCCCTGTGTCTCTGGCCAAGATGCTGGACATATAATTCTTTGTGTCATCTTCTATCCCGACCAAAGAGAAAAAGCTAAACTCTACAGCCTGTCTGAAATTTAGACCTGAGGAAAGTAACTTGGGACAGCAGCCAATACATGTAGAACCCACCTGGCATCAAGGTCTGGTGTCTGTCTGCCCCTACCTGATTGCCTGTTGTCTCTTTCCCTCCCACTCTGTGGTTTAAGAGCACCAAACTACTATCCCTGCAGGCGAAAGCGAGACAGGGAGGTGTGTGTTGGTGTGTGGGGCTTGGTAGAGAAGGAAAGCCACTCCCTCAGTCTTGGATTTGTTGGGTCTAAAGTGCATATAGGATATTTTTTTTTTTTTTTCATATAGGATATTATTAAAGCCAGCTCTGCACCTAGCAGAGCTTCTGGCAGATATTTGGTTTTTAGTTTTTATTTTTACCAGTACGTGTTTGCAATCCATAATAAATACATTCATCACGGGGAGTTGGTGCATGTATCTAACACATCTTACTTCTTTTTACATCCCTTTCCATCTCTTCCTCCTCCTCCCTCCGGGCTCTTCCTCCTCCTCCCTCCATCTCTTGGTTCTTTTGTGAATTCATTTAGTGAGAGACCCACCCAACCAGATTTTACAGAGACAGCCTGTATTGCCCTGCTCCATACTTAACAGAAGGCCCAGAAAAAATTCCAAATTTAGTTGCAGCCCCGAGGCAGAGGGGATATTGGATTGCCTTTGGGTGACTTGTTCTCTGGTCCACAGATGTCTGGGATCGTTTCAGGAAGGGTGACAAGCAGTCAGCATTGTTGCTTACAAATGACAGAAATTGACTTTAGGTAATTTTAAACAGAAAATGACTTTGAGGAAAAGAAAAAAAAAAAAAAGAAAATGACTTTGGGGTAATGGGAGAATTTGGGGTATAGAATTCGTGGGAGGCTCAGAGTCTATACCTTGTCCCAGGGTCCCTTCCCATGGTTTCATTGTTGTAGATATCTGGGGAGCAACCACGAGCTGTCCTCACAATTAAGAAGTAGGAAAAAAGCAACTAAGTTGTCTTCTGAGAATTCTTTTTTTGGGGGTGGGGGGTTCTAGCAGGGCCTTGTGCCTGCTAGACAATCACTCTAACCACTGAGCTAAATCCTCAGCCTTCTGAGAATTCTGCTGCTCTCTGACTGCGTGCTTTTGTTCTATGTCCGTCTTTCCGAGCAGATGGGAAGCTCAATGAGAGCAGGGACAAATGTCTTGTTCACTGCTGTAACCACAGGGCTTAGACCAGAGCCTGGCATAGCACAGTACTTAGTACTTGTGTTTCCTGTTTGACTAAACACAGATCTCTAAAGTGTTAATACAGAATGTGCCAGTTTGCCTGAGGGAGTGAGAATAACTCTCTGGCGCAGTCTAGACTAGAGCCTAATCAAAGGTATTAATGTAGTGCTGAGCAGGCTGGACACGTTTGTAATTGCAGCTACTCAGGAGGCTGAGGCAGGAATTTCACTTGAGTCTGGGAGTAGGAGGTCAGCCTGGGCAACATTGTGAGACCCCATATTAAAAAAAAAAAAGTATTAATGTGGTTAAGAAAAAGTGCCAGTCAGGAGGATCTGAGCAGCTAAAGAAGCCAGAGATCAGGAGGGTTGCCAAGGTAATCTCCAGCAGTGTCCATCAGAACACTCTGGGGACAAAAATGCTGATCTAGGAACAGAAGAGATGGAGGCATCGTTCTTTGAAGCTACCAAATCCATCCCCCACCTCACTCATGCTCTGGATCACCAAGCAACCCTCTGAAAACCATTCTGTTCCCTGTGTAGATCTGCCCACAGGGAGAGAATGCACTCAGCAGTGAACAGGAAGATCCAGTCTGCTTCAAAGCCCTGCTTCCCCTTATAAATTAATGAATTGGCATCTGATTTGAAATATCAGTCTCATGAGCCTGGTTAATGTGTGTCTGTTCCATAGAGATGCTACTGCTTTTAGGACTAACAACTGTGGTTTCTGAGCTAATGTCTGGACCCAGAATGGAGATAAATTCACCAAGGTAACAAATGCTACCCTAGGGACATCCAATTTATCTGCAATTTTAAAATTTCCTTTATTTTTCTTCAAAGATTTTTGCCCATTGAGGCATGCATTTCTACATGTGTACATATGTGTGTATGTATTACAACCCTAGAAAAAGAACCCCAGGGTTTCCCCTTTTGTATGCTTTTATCTGGCTTCTTCGTGGTCCTTGGCACCAGCTGAGGTTGTCAGTATGATGCAAGCGGACTCTCGTGAGGGAGCAGACTCTTCTGCCATTTTTCCAGATCTTTGAGTTGCATGTCAAATTTGGGAATGAGTACTCCACACTTGTGCGGTTCACAACAATTTCTCCAGCTCCATGGTTATCAATGTATGATCATCAGTGTATCTGTATTTCATCATCACAGTTAGAAACTAGACAGTGACTTTGGAGCACAACCTGATGCTCCACCCTCGAGCTACATCCTCAGCTCTTTCGATTTATCTTGAGACAGGGTCTTGCTAAATTGCCTAAGCTTGCCTAGAACTTGGGATCCCCCTGTCTCAGCCTTCCAGTCAGGTGGGATTACAGACCTGTCCCACCATCCTGGGTCTTTTTGGCTTTTTTATTTGTTGGTTTGTTTAGAGGTAGGCTTTCACAATGTAGTCCAGGCATAACTTGAACTTGTTATGTAGCCCGGGCTGGCTTTGAACACATGATCTTTCTACCTCAGCCTCCCAAGTATGGTGCTGATTGCCTGTATGAGCCATCATGCCTGGCTCTTAGAGCGTCTTGCATGCTCTTGAACATCAGCCAGAGCATTGGTGGCAGCATGGAAAGATGGCAGAAATAACTAAAACATATTTTTAATCTTTTTCTTTTTTTGAGTGTTAGGGGTCAAATTCAGGGCCTTGTGCATAATAAGTAAGCACTGTACATAGAGCTACAACCCCACCCCTGAAACATATTTTTAATTACAATAATACACATACAGAACCAGATGTGGGGCGCACTCCTGTAATCCCAGGACTTGGGAGACTGAGGCAGGAAGATAGCTGCAAGTTCGAGGCCAGCCTGGGCTACATAGTGAGTTCAAAGCAGCCTGCTGCATAGCCAGACCCTGTCTCAAAAAAAAAAAAATACACATACAGGGTTTGGAGATTTAGCTCAGTAGTAGAGTGCTTGCCTAGCAAGCGCAAGGCCCTGAGTTTGATCCCCAGCACCTTCCCCTTGAAAATCAACTAAGCATATGACAAGGTTAGAAAGGTTGTCCTCTGTCCTGATTTTTCTATCTCTGATTCCCCCTCCTCAAAGGCAACCATTCTTTTTGCTTTTTGAAAGTTTTTTTTTCACTTTTATTCGTTTGCAGTGCATAATGATTACATTTGTCAAGGGGAGTTGGTACGTATACTTAATACTGATACCTCTTAGTCTTTTTACTTCCATTCTAACTGTTTTTTGTCCCTAATCTTTCTTCCCATATTTTGAGCAATACAGATCATCTGTTTTTTCCTGACTTCTAAATTTCTATTGACATTCTATAACAGAAGAAAGTAGCTCTTATATTTCCCTTCTCCTTCTTCGTACTCGTTCTTCACTTATTCTCCCCATTGAATTATTATTCAAGTTTTTAAAAAATTTTTTACCAAGAACATGTATTGGTACATTGTACACATATTCAACATGATTATTTTGTACCTGTACGTGATGTATCTTGGTTTTGTAATTCAATTTTAATTTATTCATTTATTTAGACAAGGTTCTGCTATGTGGTTCAGGCTGGCCTTGAACTGATCCTCTTGCCTCCATTTCCCAATTCTGTAGTTCAGTTTTTTCTGAGTGCAAGTGTGTGCACGTGTGCAGAGAGGTATGGGTGACTGAACTCAGGGCCTTTGCACTGAATTACATCTCCAGCCCCACCATTTTTTAAATTTATTTTTTATTTTTGAGACAGGTTTTTGCTAAATTGCCTAGGCTAGGCTCAAACTAGGAATTCTCCTGCCTCGACCTTCCAGAGTGCTGAGATTGCAGGTGTGTGCCACCATGCTCAGCTTAGTTCAGTGTTTAAATAAAAAAAATTTGATATACAAAATATTTTGACTGCCCAGGTATACTATGACTACATATTCTTTCTCATATATTTTTCAGACTTAAATTGTCTCGTTTTAGTTTTACTAGATTTCTAAGTATCTATGACGAATTTAGTCCTCTCCTTTCCCACCAGGGCTACAGTGATCATTCCATATGGCCAAACACACCAGCTAATCCATCTCTCTGTTACTTTCTTCCCCTCTTGGAATCATTCTTCCTGGAGCTCTTTGTATTCCTCCTGAGATCTAAATTTATTGGTGTCTCGATTGCTTCACAATTGCTAAAACTTCCCTTCACATGACCCCGGAAAGTCCCTCTGCTTTTCTCCTGTATTAGTACCTCTGTTTTCTGAAGCTCACTTCTTCCTCTTCCTTGATTTACTTCCTACTTGGGTAGAATACATCTTCCAGTGTCTGTCTGAAAAAAGGTACTTGGAAAGCAAATTTTCATGACCTTGTGTTTCTGTATTATAGCCTCACTTTGGTTGATAGTTTGGCTAGGTATAGAATACTAGAGTAGAAATAATTTCCCTTGAGAATTTTAAAGGTATTGCTTTCCTATTTCATAGCAACCAGTGTTGTTATTGAAAAGACTGATACCATTTGATCTACAGACCTTTCTTTGTATGTGGCCTGTTTCTCTTTCTGGAAATTTTTTGTTTGTTTTTATTTTGTTTTGACTTGCTAATTTGATTTGCTAATTTATTTTGATCTTGGTATTATTCCAGGCTGGCCTTGAACTCACAGTGATCCTCCTGCCTCAGCCTCCTGAGTGCTGGGATTACAGGTGTTTGTCACCACTCTGGAAGCTTTTAAGATATACTCTTTTCCTTGGCGTTCTGAATTTTTTTTTGATGATGTGCTTTGCCTGAGTCTGTTGTAATAAAGAATTTGACTGATCTCTGTCCCCAGTTCCTGGGAGATAACCTCTAAATACTTGGAATTCTGCAGGCATTAGAGTGTCTTTGTTATTCATAATTTATGTTAATAAAGTCACTCCTCGTGGTAGGCCCCTACATAGTTTAAAGTAACTCAGGATAGGGGCTGGCCCTGCCAGGGAGATTAATATGTGATCAGAAGACTGAAGCTTTGAGCCATATAATGTTGGCAGGACTTCCTGGGAAAGGAAGGGGGATGGAGACCAAGTTTAATGGTGTGAACAATGACTGATCGATCCTGCCTATGCAGTCAGCTTTCAATAATAATTTTATGCTGCAGCTCAGGTGAGTTTTCCTTGTTGATAAAACTCTATTGTGTTATTACACATCCATGTGCCAGGACGATGATGCATCCTGACTTTGTGGGAAGACAGCACTGGAAGCTTGGCATTTGGGATCCTCCAAGACCTCACCCTGTGTATCTGTCTCTTCTTTTGGCTGGCCCTGACTTGTACTAGTATTGCTATAATAAAACTGTAACCATAAATATAGCACTTTCCTGAGCTTTGTAAAGTGTTCTAGTGAATTATTGAAACTGAGGGGGTAGTGAGAATGTTATCAGTTTCTGGGGTCCTATAGACTCCTTCCCTGTCCTTTGTGTCCTGAATAAAGAATTGGACAAGACATGTGAAAAAGCTAGTGAGGTTTTACATTTATTAAAGGTAGGAAAAGAAGTATGCTCTGCAGAGTGAGAGCAGGCCACTGAGAGAGTTCACAGCAGCTGGGAGGTTAATGGTGGAGGTCTTTTGGGTCCAGGCTGTCCTATCCTATTAAACTTTTTTTTTTTGTGGTGCCAAGGATTGAACTCAGGCCCTTGTGCTTGCAAGGCAAGCACTCTAATCACTGAGCTAAATCCCCAGCCCAAATTTTTTTTTTTTTTTTTTTTTTTTTTTGGTGCTGGGGATTGAACTGTGGTCCTTGTGCTTGCAAGGCAAGGACTTTAACCACTGAGCTAAATCCCCAGCCCTCAGGCTGTCCTATCAAAAACCTGTTTGGTTTTGAAGAATTGAAGATCGCACCTTCTGATTATCTGATTAGTTCCAGGTGCAGGGCTTGGGAACTGTGTTCTGTGCATATTTCCCGAAACTCCATGATTGACAGGTCATGCCAACTTACCCAGCCAGTTTGCCACATCCTAACCTTCTGCCTCAAGAACCCCAAATTGGTCAGACGTGTGTATGGTCTGGGGAACCCTGAGCTTATAGCTGGTATCTGAAATGAGAGGTCACTGTGGTATTAACCTGTGAAGTCTGGCCTGACTCCAGATAGAATTGTCAGAATTGCACTGTGGGATCTTTTTGCATTCTTTGCCCTGAGCCTTTTAATCTGCAAACCCATTCACTCAGTAATTATTTCTTTGAAAAATCCCCCAGCCCCATCATTTTTTCCTCTTCTCTCTTACTGAAACTCCTGCTAGTCTTGCCTTCTTTCTCACCTCCACCTCTGTACCTCTGTGATTGTGTTTAATTTTTTGGAAGAGTCTATCAACTTCCAATCATTCTATTAATTTTTTTTTGTTTTCTTTTCTTTTTTGGGGGGGTGCTGGGGATCGAACTCAGGGCCTTGAGCTTGCTAGGCAAGCACTCTACCACTGAGCTAATTCCTCAGCCCCTAATTTTTTTTTGTTTTTTTACTATTTTATTTTTTATCTTGAAACAAGTTCTCTCTAAGTTGTCCTTGCTGGCCTTGAACTTGCAGTGCTCCTGCCTCAGCTTCCTTAGTGGGGATTATAGCGTGAGCCACCATACCTAGTTTAGGTTTTTTTTTTTGGTGCTGGGGATCGAACTCAGGGCCTTGTGCTTGTAAGGCGAGCACTCTAACCACTGAGCTAAATCCCCAGCCCCAAGGTTTTTAATTTCTAAGACCTCTTTTTGTTGTTGTTGTTGTTCTCCTAAATGTTCCCCTTTTCTGTTTTTTTTTTACACCCCGCCCTCTCCCTAGCCCCTCAATGTTCCCCTTTTGTAGCTTTCTGTTCTTTTTCCAAGGATACAATCACTTCCCTCTTTTTCCTCTGAGGTTTTATTTATTTATTTATTTATTTATTTATTTATTTATTTATTTATTCCTCTGAGGTTTTAATAGTTTTCATATTAATTATAAATTTTGGAAAGTTTTTCTTGTTCCTAGTTTTCTCTGTTTCCTCTGAGTTCACTCCCATTAACTTTGCTCTGTTTTTTTGTTGGCAAGCTCCATCAAACATGTGATGATCCTTACTGTTTTTGTTTATATTAAAAAACGAAGCATCCAAAAATTAAAAAAAAATAAAATAAAAATGAAGCATCAATCACTGTGTTTGGGGTGGAGGATGCTGATTACTAATCTTCACTGAAGGGCTCGCTGGCCAGTGCCTGGCAGTTTTACCAGGGGAGTCCTCGGCTGTAGGTACCAGTGCATCTTTCCATTTTCCCATAGAGAATTCCTCTGCTCTTCCAGGGCAAGGTTATAAGCCTGGCTGCCGGTCTTCTGGGGACCAAGGGGCAAAGCAGATGAGGGGATACTTCAGTTCAGCAAATCCCATCTGATTTCAGTGCAGTTGGTTGGTCCTGTTCTCAGCTGAGCCTCATGTTCCCGAATCCAGAGCCTCTCAACTTAGCCTAGCTCCTGCCTGGTGGGAAGAGGGCACGACTTGGCTATTGAGGTGGAGGGAGCAGATTTAGAGGTCTAACTCCTTATACTTCCGCCCAGTTCTATTCTTTACAGCCCCATCCTGTAGAGTAGCCTTCAGAGCTATCTAGTGCCTCCAGTTTATACCTATTTTGGGGGTTCACGTGCACTAATGACTTTCTTCTCCTCCTTCCCCTCCTTTTTTATCCTTCTCCCTCCTCCTCCTTCTCTTTCTATTTTTTTTCCTCCTCTTTCTTCCTCTTTTCCTCCTTCTCCTCCTCTTGCTCCATCTCTTCCTCCTTCTTTAGCACCGGGGATTGAATCGAGGACCTTCACACTGAGTATATATCCTCAGCCCTTTAAAATATTTTTTTCTTTTTGAGAGAGCATCCGTTTTTTTGTTTTGTTTTGTTTTATTTGGTGCTGGGGATTGAACTCAGTGCCTTGTGCTTGCTAGGCAAGCACTCTAACCACTGAGCTAAATCCCCAGCCCCTTGAGAGAGCATCTTGCTGTGTAGTAGTTGAGGCTGGTTTTGAGCTCACTATATAGCCCAGGCTGGCCTCAAACTTACAATGATTCTCCTGCCTCAGCCTCCTGAGTGCTGCGATTACAGGCATGCTCAGCCAATCATGCCTGGCTAGATTTTAAAATATATGTATGTATGTATGTATGTATTCAAGACAGGGTATCACTAATTCACCAAGTTTCCCAAGCTGGTTTTGAACTCTGATCCTCCTGCCTCAGTTTCCCAGAATACTGGAATTATGGACAGGTTTCCAGACTTGGCTCCTACACTCTTTTTTTTTCTTTCTTCCTTCCTTCAAGTTTAATTTTTTCTAATCCATTTGCTGTCTTTTTTATTCATTTGTTGTCTTTGTAGTGGAATTTTCTAAGTAACTGGAGATAAACACATCTGACCAACCCTCATCTTTAACCAGAAATCTGCTCTTCCTTTGCAACTACAGTTCTTACTTCCATTAGGCAGATTCCCGAGAGGGCTTTCTGGAGGAGGGAGATTTGATCTGAGCCTCACAAATGTCTAGGATTCCAGGAGCAGGAGAGGGAAGATGGGAGAGGATGACAACAGAGGGTGGGGCAGGTAGAAAGGAGAGGAGAGGAAAGGCTCCCGCCCGCAACAGAAGAATGTAACCAATTCAAGTCTGCCCTATTGGCTGCCCAGTTACCTATGATTGGGTCTCCCTGCAAAGCGGTTCTTTCCTTAGAACCCTCAGGAATGCCGCCTTGCCCTAAGTGCTGTGAGAAAGGGCTTCTGCACCGCACCTGGGGCAGGGGCCAGGCTCAGAGATACGGGAGCAGCTTCCAACACAAAGTGAAGTGAGTTTGCGAGACAGTGGTTTGCAAGCTGTGTCATACTGAGCTGGCTCACACTGACCCTGTTTTTCTCATCTGCACAGCAGTTATTCTTATCTCATAGCACTATTGGGCAATTAAATTAAACGGTTTGCAGCGTGTTTAGCACAGTGCCCAACCCAGAGAAGAGTTCCCAAAATGTCATTTTTATTCTCTTTCTTCAGAGCTTTGAGGTAAACAATCTGGTAGAGTCCCAGCCTGGCTTGGGTGCCTGGCGAAGCAGCCGGGACTGAAGCTGGAAGTGCGGAGGCTCACGGGAGGTTTGTGAGCAGAAGGGCGACACAGATGCATCTGTCCTTTGGAATGATCACTTCCGGAAGAAGAGAGTCCAGTGTAAAGCAGAAGGTGACCTGCGCCCCTGCTCTGCATCTGATTGACTGTTTTCTCCTCTGTGCCCGATATATGAATGGTGTCCATTAGGGCTTCCCTGCTGGGTTGAGTTGTGTGGTGACTTAATTCCTAACACAAACTGGGTTTTAGAGAAAGATCCAACTGCAAGGTGAGAGCCCGCAAATCTGAAGAGCTGATGTGGCTAGCCTGAGCTGTTGCATAGGGGAAGAGTTTTTTTTATTTGTTGTTGTTGTTGTTTTATGTTTCTGAGATGGGGTCTTGCTATGCATTCCAGGCTGGCCTTGAACTCACTTTGTAGCTCAGGCTGGTAATCCTCCTGCCTCAGCCTCTCGAGTGCTGGGATTACAGGCATGTGCCACCACACTGGTGAGATAGGTTTTCTGAGATGCTTCAGGGCAGGGGTGGCGAACCTGTGGCACGTGTGCCACAAGGAGCTGTTTGTGTTATCGAAAGCTCTAAAAGGTTCGCCGTCACTCCTCTAGAGAGTGCGATAATGACTGAAGCCCTGGGGACCCTCCTGGCACTGCCCATCATAAGGACATAATACCAAGTAGCCGAGAACAACCGTGAAACGGTGAAGGTCCTCCATAAGAAACTCTTGGAGTGACTGATAAAGCTAGTGGACACCGAGCACAGGTGGAGCAGGAGAATCACCTGGAAATGACTCTGCTGTCCACTAGAGGGAAACCCAGGCTAGAGAGATGGGGACTGCTGTGCACAGGAAGCCAGAGCCTAGAGGAAGCAAAGGAGCCGATGGCCCCAGGACCTGAATGACCGAGACTCAGTTCTGCACTGGGGCTGCTTTGTGTCAGGAATTGTGGGAGGTGGTTGTTAAACATGGTTGATACACTTAAGTTATATAAACTTACACTTAAAAATTAACTATATTGGGCTGGGGATTTAGCTCCGTGGTTAGAGTGCTTGCCTTGCAAGCACAAGGCCCTGAGTTCGATCCTCAGCACCAAACCCCCCCCAAAAAATATTAACTATGTTATAAACAAAGACTCCAAACTCATCATTCCCTGATTGTTTTATTGTATTTTACTATTATCTCTCTATTGCATCTGTTAAGGTAGAAGTACTGTATAATGGTGTGCTACTGTCCTTCCTCAACTTGGGTAGCCTGAAATTGCCCATGGTAGAATACTTATTCCATAGAAACTCCACGGGGAAAAAAGAAGCAACACGATATATCATGTACAGGTACAAATCCCCTATGATGAATGTTATCACTATGTACATCTAAAACGTACCATTAAAATAAAATTTAAAAAAACCTACAAATTAGGGTTCCCCACCTCCCATTCCTAGGTCGTTAAACATTTACAAAGACATTGCCACCCAGCCCTTTCCTATAACAGGTGTTGTAAGAGGGCATGGCTCTTCCCTAGAGGTCCGGCCAGAGATCAACGGAGCTGTCCCTGTGGGCAGAGCGCCTTGTTCCAGCAGGCAGGGGGTCGCTAGGCAGAATACTGCACCGTTCGTTCGTTGCAGGAGCTCGGCTTGGATGTGCTGGGCTAAGCTCAAGCTATCAGAATTGAATCTGGGCGGAAGTGCTCATGCGTACTTTTCTGCTTGCCTAGCAGTGAGGCGAGTTTCGGATCTTCCAGCACTAGATTTGTTCCCGTATCAGAAAAGGAGCTTCCTGAGGGCCAGGGCATCCCCTACCTGGGTCTATGTCTCCAGGCCTGGCTCAAGTCCCTGGGATTCAATCCTGGAGCAACTACACAGATCACTGCAGAAGACACTGAATTCAAATCTGGGCCATGCCACCCCATGGTTGTGTGACCCGATAATGGCACTTAAGTAATCTGATCTTCATCTCCTAACTTGTAAACTAAGGAGAATACTACCCATCATGCCTGGCTGCTGTGGAGATTAAAGAGATGGTCCATGCAAAGTTCTCAGCTGGCTGTTTCCATCACTTAGAAGGTGGTCTATGATGTAGAAGCTGTCCTTCGTATCATGCTTGGAGGGGAAGAACAGGTACTGGATTAAATTGCCTCTGAGGGCCTAATTACCTGGATGCTGTGTGTCAAGGAGGCAGACAGGGAGTCTGTGGGGTGGGAAGGACAATGACGTAACAAGCCCATTATGGCACATTTGGAAGCTGTGTCCCCGCCACACAGCCAGGAAGTGGGCACTGGGACTGGACACCAGCCCTCCAGACAGGACTCAGCTGAAAGCACCTCTCCCTCTGTGCCCCCAGGCTCCACCTTGGAAGGCAGGAGGGCTGGCAGCCAGGCATCATGGTTCAGGGACAGCTCGCAGGAAGCAGGCGGTGGGGGCTGTCCTGGAGCCTCAAAGCAGCGGAAGGGAGGGAGCGCCCGGCACCTGCATTGTGAGAGCCTGGCTCCCGGCTGAGCTGCCAAGGACCCCCCACCCCCAAGCACGTTCTTGGCGGAACTGGTGGCTCTCAGGCAGGTATGAACAGGACAAGAAGAGATCCGCACTCTCTTTCAATGATTCATGAATGCACTTTTTCATCCACCCGGCACTCACTAAGCTGTAGCACGAAAACATAGTCCCTGACCCCAAAAGGGTCTTCACAATTTGTAGCTCTGTCTGTAAGACTTGGGCAAATTCCTTCACCTCTCTGGGCCCCGGCTGCTGAATGTTGGATTAATCGAGTGAAGGCAACTCCACTATACTGTGCAGTGGTGGTTTAGACAAATTTTATAGGAAGCACTTGGAATCATACACTTGGAATCATGCAAACAACTAGTGAGTATTTGTTAAATGCAGGATTTTAAAAAAATTATTATTATTCTTATAGTACTGGGAATTGAAACCAGAACTTTTGTGCTGAACTACATCTCCAGCCCCATTACATATTTTATTTTGAGATGGATCTTGCTAAGTCACTAAACTGTCCAGACTGGGCTCAAATTTGCAGTCCTCCTGCCTCAGCCTCCAAGAGTTCTGGGATTACAGGCATGCACCACCACATCCAGCTATTATCTTTATTTTAATTATTA
Source organism: Hystrix cristata (assembly GCA_004026905.1). Lineage (NCBI taxonomy): Eukaryota > Metazoa > Chordata > Mammalia > Rodentia > Hystricidae > Hystrix > Hystrix cristata. Next base: position 2,236 of record PVJO010022866.1, on the reverse strand, counting down.
CAAAAGGCCATTTCAAGAGTGGATGGTAGACTATACAAGCACAAACGTGCAAACTGGAGACCTGAACAAGTGGTTTTAAAAGATTTTTCAAATTGTCAACATTTAAAAGTTGTGAAATAAAAAAAAAGTTGTGAAATTTCATATAAAACTCAGATTATGGCTTCTTTTGAAAAGACTGAAAATCTGGAAGGGTTGTGTTTTATAGGCTACTACTGGGTATTATGCTAAAGGCAGTCTCTTTTTTAAAATACTGTATTTTTTTGTTCGCCTTTTGCAAAGTAGTGTTAATTGTTGTTAAAAAAAAAAAAAGCCTTCTGAGTTCAATCCCCAGTACCAAAAAAAAAAAAATGCCTTTTGGGCAATTCTGCTGTTGCAAGGGTCTAAAAGGAAAATTTATTTTGAAAGGCAGGTTTTAAAAAAAATTTGGTTGGGGATTCTTGATTGGCTAATTTTTAAAATGTTGCCTTCTGGGACATCTTCTTCTAATAACAGATTTCTTAAACATGTCAGAATGGGGCAGCCTGAGCCACTGGAGTCCCTTGACCCACGGCAAAGAGCCGCAGGCCTTTGAGTTAGTACAGCTGGGCTACAAGCCAGAGGAATTAATGACCACGTGGAGCAAGTAGTGATGTCTTACAGAAGTGGAAAGGAGCAGACAGGTGACAGGTGTTTAGAAAGTAGGATGGACAAGACATGAGGCTGAGAGAAGGGACAAAGCTGATTTTAGGGTTTCTGGCCCGAGAGAGCAGGAGGGAGGCAGACCTGTTCACTGACCTGAGGGTCCTGTGGGACACCAGGTTGCTGCTGGCCAAGCTAGGGGCCCCACTCCTCATGCCAGGAAGTGTTCAGACTGTCATTGCAGGAGGCCAGCACTTTAGTTGGGAACTACAGATCCGAGCATTGACTCTCACCATGAGCCAGACACCATGGTACATGTTTTGTCTAAAAATGATGAAATTCCTATGGAGGAAATACAGTTTCCTCCATTTTACAGAAAAGGAAACTGAAACTCAGAGATCAGAAGGTATGGACCAAGACACATAGCTGGCGGGAAACAGAGTTGGGAGGATAAGCCTGGAGCTCACTGAAATGACCCTGTTTCTGCAATGGCCTCTCAGCCTCCCCAACAAGGGGGCTCTACACTTGCTACCCTTTACCCTTTCCCTTGCACCCCACATCCAAACCATCCCAAAATCTTGTCCATCCTGCCCCTCCACAGACCTTGCATCTGCCCCCTTTCTGCCACTCCTGGGTCACGTCTCTTTGGGCTTCCTGCCCTGCCTGTGACATCAGCCTCCTTTTTGGTCTCCCCACCTTCCAGTTCTCTGTCCCCAGGCCCATCCTTCTTCCACATCAGCAGCCAGAGGGTTCTACAACATAAGTCCGACCACGTCACTGTCCTTAACTCCTCTCATTGATCTTGCGATGCCCTCTGGATAAAGTTCAAATTCCTGAGCAAGTCACCAGATTCCATGGGTTCTCCATGCCAACCTTAGCAGCTCGTGCTGACTTCCCACTGTCCTGTTGTATACTATAGTCTGACAAAATCTTGTCCACCGCCTCTGAACAGGCCCTGGCCTGGGCTTTCTTGCCTGTGAGCCTTTGCTCCCATTACCAACTCTGCCTAACATAATCTGATGCTCTGGCCACCCTAGCCCCATTGTGTTGGGGATTTAGCTCAGGGGTTAGAGTGGTTGCCTTGCAAGCACAAGGCCCTGAGTTCGATCCCCAGCACCAAAAAAAAAAAACAAAAAAAAACGCCTAGCCCCATGGAGGGACCTCTGGCCAGAGCCTCCTGTGCCTCTGTCTCCCCTGCTGCACGGTGTGCGCCCCCGTGTCCCTCCCTCGGTGCCAGCATTGCACCTGACATACTGGGAAGGTTCTATGTGCATGGTAGGAAGCCTTTGCCTTCATCTCCATCCCCTCCCTCCTGGCTCTGGCTCCAGGATCAGCCCCCTGGCCTGGCCTGGACGTGTTGTAGCAGAGCGGGCTGCTCCAGCTCTGGCTCCTGGCTCCTGGCTCCTGGCTCCTGGCTTCTGGCTTCTGGGTGTGCTCCACCTCTGATTCTAGTTCTGACCTGCCTCAAGCTTTTTCTCTAATTCCTGGCTTGCTAAAAGCTTTGGCTCAATATCCCCGACTAGCATAGGCTTAGCCTATGGCCCCGGGACCAAATTCACTACCCTCTATAGTTTCCTCCTTTCTGGATGTATTGCTCCACTTTTCTTGACAGAAGTCT
>PVJO010022865.1:0-27237 GCA_004026905.1 Hystrix cristata | reverse complement strand
TTTTTTTTTTTTTTTTTTTTTTTTTTTTTTTTTTTTTTTTTTTTTTTTTTTTTTTTTTTTTTTTTTTTTTTTTTTTTTTTTTTTTTTTTTTTTTTTTTTTTTTTTTTTTTTTTTTTTTTTTTTTTTTTTTTTTTTTTTTTTTGGTGCTGGGGATCAAACTCAGGGCCTTATGCTTGCAAGGCAAGTACTCTAACAACTGAGCTAAATCCCCAGCCCCCCAATGCTTTTTCTGACTCAATTGAGATCCCTCGTGTCTTCCCTTTCTTGTTAGAGTGTGACGTGTTGCATCTATCGAATTTCATGTTTTGGACACCCTCACATTCCTGGGATAGCTCCCACTTAGTCTTGGTACATAATCCTTTTACTGTGTGCATGAATTTGTTTTGCTAAATCTTGTTGAGGATTTTCCGTGAGTAATCATGAGGGACATTGGTCTGTCCTTTTCTTTGATGTCTTTGACTTTGGTATCACAGAATAAGTTTGGGAGTTTTATCTCCTCTTCAATTGTGGAAGAGTTAGAGCCTTCTCTATTTCTTAGTCAACTTAGCTAAAGGTTTGCTAATACTGCTGATCTATTCAAAAAACCATCTGTGATCTACTGTTTTTCTATTTTGTTTTCCTCCACTCTCATCCTTATCATTTCCTGCTTTTTGCTCATGTTGGGCCTGGATTGCTTCTATTTACCTATTTCTTTAAAATGAACACTTTGCATTATTGATTCAAGATCTTCTTTTTTAGTGTAGGTGTCCACGGCTATAAATTTCCTTCTGACCACTGCTGTGACTGCATTCCATAAATTTTGATATATTTGTGTTTTGTTTTCTTTCATCTTGAAGTACATTCTCATTTTTGTCACAGTTTCTTCTTGGATCATTGGTTGTTCTAGTTACATGTATTTGTGAGGTTTCTAGTTTTTCTTCTGTTACTGATTTCTAGTTTTATTTCACTGTGGCTGGAAAAATTACTTTCTAAAATTTCCTTTTTTTAAATTTATGAAGACATGTTTTGTGGTCTAACATGGTCTATTCTAGAGAAGGTTCAATGTGAACTTGAGAAGAACATGTATTCTGCTGTTGGGTGGAGTGTTCTGTATATGTCTGTTAGGTCTGGTGGGTTTATAATGTTATTCAAGTCCCCTATTTCCCTACTGATCATGTGTCTATATGTCTTGTCCATTATTGAATATGGTATATCAAAATCTTCAGCTATTATTGTGAAACTATTTCGCCCTTTAATCCGTCAGTTTTTGCTACATATTTTGGGGCTTTGTTGTTCAGTATGTGTATGTTTATAATTGCTATATCTTCTTGATGAGTTGAACCTTTTATTCATACATAATGTCCATCTGTCTCACAAACTTTTTCACTTAAAATCTGGCTTGAAATGATAACAGCACCCTAGATTTCCTTCGGTTATTATTTGTGTGGAATATCTTTCTGTCCTTTCGATGTCACCTGTTTGTGAGTATCTTAAAAAATAAATAAATAACATGGGTCTCTTATAGACAGCATGTAAATGAATCATACTTTCCTTATCCATTATGCTAGTCTCTGTCTTTTAATTAAGAAGTTCAATCCACTAACATTTAAAGCAGTTACCAATAAGGGAGAACTTGGTTTTGCCACTTAGTTATTTTCTATATGTCTTCTCTGATTTTGTTCCTCAGTTCCCCATTACTCCTTTTTTGTGTGTGGTTCGTTAACTTCTTACAGCTTATCATTTTGATTGCCTTCCTCTTTCCTGTTCTGTACATTTTCTCATTATTTTCTTCATGCTTAACTCGGGAATGATGGAGAATATCCTCAACTGTTAACAACTGTAAGTGAATAATGCCAACTTGGTTTTCACTGGTATACAAACACTTTGCTTCTATGGATCATTGTCACTTTTGCTCTACATTGTCGTCACAGATTAAATCTGCATGTGTTATGTACCCATTAAACATAGATTTATAATTATTGTAGCATTTGTTTGCCTTTTAAGTCCTATAGGAATAAAGATGAGTTAATAACCAAAGGTGAAGTTATACTTGTTTTCATATTTACCTACACTGTTACCTTTATCCATGTTGCTTATTTCTTCACTCAGCCTCATATTAACATCCAGTGTCCTTTTATTTTGGCCTGAAGGATTCCCTTTCACAGTTCTTGTATGACAGGTCTGCTAGTAAAAAATGCTCTCAGATTTTATTTACCGAGCAATGTCTCAATTCCTCATTCATTTGTCAAGGGTAGTTTGGCCAGATAGAGAATTCTTGGTTGATAGTTGTGATGGTTAGTTTTCAACCTGGGCTACGGCGTCCAATTATTTGGTCAAGCAGTTGTTGGGAAATGGACGTTCACATATTGTAATATATTTGCTGTGGAATTCAGATTCTTCTCCTTCTCCAGAGTTTGTTCTTCCTAATTTCTAAAGGGTTGTGTCCCATCAGTGTTTTGACTAAAATTTTTTTGGCAAGAGTTTTAGAATGAAACAAACTCTTTCCATTACACATGCATTTGCCGTGCATTAGGCACACCTTTAAATCTTATCCAGGATGCTTGCGGTTCTGCCTCAGCCCACCCTTCTGCTCTCCTGAGCTCGCATCCTGTGCTGGGCATGCGTTTGGCTTTCTAAATTGTCCAGGATATGTGAGTTCTTCTGAATGCCTAATTTCTCAAAGAAACTCTTCCCCCTGGCTTTTCATGAGCTGTATTATATGACCCAACTGTAATCTTTTGCCTGGGCAACGGTGGGCTTTTCACTGTTTTTGAGCACCACCTGCGGCTTTCCCACCTGGTGTGAGTGCCAAGCCAGGCTAACAGAGACCAGAGACCGGACTGCCTCAGCCCTCTAGGGAGCCCCGAATGGATCAGAACAGACTAACACAAGAATCTGCAAGCAAGATCTGCTCTGCTGTCTCTGGAATTAAGGATGAGGGTCCCTCTGGGGCTGTACACTACTGTCATCAAGAGTGCCACCAAGTCAGGGAGGAGGTGGGGCAAGGGAAACATACCACAAAGCTTTCCTGCTGTTTTAGAATTGCCCTTTTCCCAGTTCAGTGCTGTAGATCTTTGACTGTTTCTAGAGCTTTGACAAAGCTGGTTCTGACAGTTTCTGGCTGCTTTTGTCATGTTTCTGGGCAGGCATGGGCGTCTGGGGCTGCCTGCTCTGCCATTTTGCTGATGTCTACAGACAGGTTTAATTGTGTTTCTTCCTGCTTCCACAATCAGCGTTATTGTATGAATTCCATTAGGTCATTTACATACCAAATGTCATAGTAAGGCAGAATGCATAAATGAATATTTTGTTATAACGCACAGCTTATAAATATTGAGGGGGAAAGCTCATGTGGTCTGTCCACAGACCCTGTGAGCTCTGCCTGTCTCCTCTGCCTGGCCCCCGCTTATGTCCTGGTGCTATAGGCAGGGACGTCCCCGTGCCAAGGTCATGAGGGGCTCTGAAATCCACCTGTCTAGGCTCGAACTGGCCCCTAGCATTCAGTAGATTTGCAACAAAGTCAGATTATTGAAAACAAGAGGGCACTACATACTTCTCAAGGGAAAACTCCAAGACGAAGAAATAACAATCATTAATATTTATGCACCAAATATCGGTGCACCTAACTACATAAAACAAGTATTAAGGAACATGAAAGATCACATAAACACTAATACAATTATAACGGGAGACTTCAATACTCCACTGTCACAAATAAACAGATCAACTAAACAAAAACTTAACAAAGAAATATCAGAACTGAATCAAAGTCAGATTATTGGAACTGTCTGAGCCTCAGCTTGCTTGCTGGTAAGGGGAATGTGAGTTCCCACTTGCTGGCATGAGATTCTGGTAAGAAGGGCAAGCAGCAGACTCCAGGCCTGCGCATCATAAGGGCTGGCTCTTATTATCCCCCCTGGGGGGGCAGATAGGAAAGGGGGCAGCTGGACACATCTGGGGCACAGGAGCAGCTGGTCTGATGGAGGCTGGTGAGCAGCAAGGGAGGGCTGCCTGGCCCTTGGCATCAGGGTGCCACCAAAGGTCTTGAGCTGAAGAGTAGTGATCAGAGACGCCCTCTAAGAGGCCAGTGCTGAAGGGAGAGACCTGGGGACAGTGGAAGAGGATGAACGACTAAGAAATATGAAGCAGGTGGTTACATTCAGAGGAAAGATGAAGGCTGGAAATGTGAGTCACGAGTGGTTATGACTTTAACTGGCATCGACATGCTGATGAAGTATGAGTAACACTGTGGTCAGGGTGCCCCTCAACCCCGTGTGTCCAGGAGTTCCGAGCAGAAGCTCCGCAGCCCACCCACCTAGAGCTCCCGCACGCCCCCTTGTTCACAGATGCACCCGTCTCCACCTGCTGAGGGTGCACCTGGAGGAATTCCCACCCTTCTCCCCTCACTCCCCAGTCATTCTGTCTATCCATGCTGCCAGCTATGGCCTTGAGTGGGACCAGCTTACCCTCTGACCACCCTCCTTCCCTCACCACCTTTTCCCACCCACCCCCCTCTCCTGTCTGGATCCTGCTTGCCCTCCTGCCTGGGGTGTCTGTGACCAGCCACCCTTGTCCCCTTGCAGTCTGTTCTCAGCATCAAAGCCAGGTGACCCAGCAAAGCTTGGCCTTTACTGCCAGGAATATTCCTGCAGCAGAAGCCAAAGACTTCCGAGGGCTGCCAGGCTGCTCGGGGCCTGCCTGACCTCATTCCCTCCCCTGGCCACACACCCTGTGCCCTCACTACTCGCCTTGTCCCCTGGCTCATCTGCTCACCACACTCACCTCCTCACTGACCCTGGAGTTCCCCTTAGAGCCTCGCCTTGGGCTTCAGGCTGTTGGGCTGGAAAGCTCCTTCCTGCTGGCCCTTAGCCTTCACCCCTCAGCCCTCAAGCCATCTTCAGAAGTCCTCTTCAGTCTTCCTGAGCAACTCCTCCTAAAACATCCAGCACTTCCCCCTCCCTCTACCCATCTGCCTTGCTATCCTTGTCCCTCACTTGCACGGAAGCTGCACAGGCACAGACAGGTTCCTGTCTGTCCTGTTCTCTACGGGGTCCAGGGCCACAGCAGTTCCGTGGTGCAGTGGAGGAATGAGAAGTATTAATGAAGTCAATGGACTTGCACAGACCCACAGGAGGTGGGTGGCGGAGGTACAAGGAAGACAGGACCAGGCAGGTGACAGGTATCTTACAGGCAGCCCCTCCCAGGGGTGGAAAATGGTGAGGAGAAGCCAGAGGTAGGGCAAGTACAGAGAAAGGAGGGGACCTGGAGCCCAGGAGGCCAGAGAACTGGGTTTCTGGAAGGCAATGGCTGTTGGACGCCAAACTGTGGGGCAGGACTCTCCAGAGAGATGAGGGCAGGGTAGGTGAAGGACGCAAAGAGGGGTAGTGCCACCACTCTCCATGGGAAAGCAAACAGGATGGTGACCTTGGAGGGCACCTTGGCAGAATCTATTAAAGCATAACGCGTACTGCAGAATCCAGCTCTCCTGATTCTAAGTATCTTTCTAGTTTTTAAAAACACCAGCACAAGAAGGCATGCCACAGTGTTTTCTGTCTATGATGTTCTTGGTAACTGTGAAAATGAGGCACAACCAGAAAGTGGTGTGGCTAAATGAATTGCAGTCAACACAACCATGAAAATAACTTGGAAGTCCCACATGTATGGACAGGGATAGATCATCAGGCATAGCATTATGGGAATTGTGTTCCTGAGTTCCACGTACACACGATCCACTTCTGTTGAAAAAGACAGAGAGCAGGAGGGAAGAATTATGGGCGATTATAAAAATTTTGTCGTTTTCTATAATTTTAAAATTTTCTTTAAAAAATCATGAATCTGTATTATGATTATAATCTAATAAAATTTTAGAGATAAAAAAATCTTGCCAGTGGGGTGTAGTGGCGAACACCTGTAATCCCACCACTCAGGAGGCTGAGACAGGAAGATGGTTTCCAGTTCAAGGCCAGCCTGAACTACATTGCAAGACCCTGTCTCAAAAAAATATAAAGAATTTTTTTTTTCCAGCAAAAGCATTTTCAAGAAGGAAGACAAGAGAATGGATCAGAGCAGGACAGGCAAAATGAGTGAGCCCTGAACATGTGGGGCTTCAGGACCTCGCAGGGCACATTTGGCAGGGGTTGCAGGAGTTTGGGAGCCAAGGCTGCGGGCACAGGCTGCCCTTCCCCCAAGGGAGCATTTTTTGTGGCTGAAGGAGACTTGAGGACAGCAAAATCCCAGCAGGTGGCTGACGTGTAAAGCAAGCTCTGTGTCCTGAATGATGACTCACCCAACACCACTGTCAAGGTTTCCCAGGACAGTGGCAGGGACCACGGTTTAGCAGCAGCAAAGCAGGAAACATGCACCCCTCCCTGTCCCCTGACCCTGCACACCCCCACTGTATCTGAGCACTGCGTGTTACTGTACTTGGAGAAATCATAGTCCTTCATCCCTTCTCGAGGCCATGCTGTGTTTGGAAACATGCCCACTCTGTTCTGAACTTCCCAAGTCTTGAGCAATCTGCAGATTTTGTCCTTTATTAACCACAAATTATAATAGTTCAGCAAAAATATCTCTGTTCTGGCCTCCATGCCAATGAAACTAAACGAAAGCTTAGCAGAGAGTTGTGGGTATCTGCCTGGCTGTGGCTGCACCTTGCATGCTACCCTCCATCCGGAAGGAGCTGGCACCAACCTCTAACTCAGAATCCGCTTGTTTAGCTGAGACACATCCGCACCATTAATGGTCTTTGGCATCGCATCTGTGCTAAGGAAGGAACAGGACCTGTCTGTCTCCACACCTTGACTTCCTGCCCAACAGCATTTAAGCCCCCACAGATGGTGCACAGTTCCACCAGCACCAAGGGGACTGAGCCTTTCCTGTGTCCCCTCACTTTGTCCAGATCTCCCTTGAAGGATGAGGTGCCACTTCAAAGAGGCAGGCGCTTTGTGGGTGGCTTTACAGCTCTGGGCTGATTGATGCTGGGGTTTAGTGCTGTCTTTGCACACGCTTTGTCTGGGGAGTGTATCTGTCTGACCTTTCTTTGAATAGCCAGCCCCACAGCAGCTCCGGGAGACCGGGTGACCCACTGCAGCGGTGGTATTTGGCTGAGCTGCGGGAACTTCAGGGCTGCTCTTGCTTTGATCCTTAATCCTCACCGGCCACCCTGCAGCCAGGCTCGGCACGTCCTGGACTGATGGGAAGGGAACAACCGTCCTGAGACTCTGTGGCAGTGATCACTGTACTATAAATCAGACTTGGGTCACTCGGGTCCACAGATAGATGGTGACACTCGTCCTGAGTTTGTTTATCCAGGGAGCTGGATTAACACCAAGCACCTGGGGGCGGGCACCATGGCACTGTGGTCAGGGAGGAAGGTGCAGGCCCACAAGGACCACAAGAGCCAGTGCCTAGCAGCCCCGGAAGGTGGAATGAAGCGAGAGGGCCTCCTAAGAGGATGTCTTCCCACTGGGCTTCATTTGCTCATGGATGAGGGAGACCCCTTGCCCACCACGAACTCTATAGGGTTATTTGGTGGACCCTGTTTCTCAGCTGCACTGTGCCTGCCCCACTAGAACAAGTTCCAAACCCAGAACAGTCAGCATTGGGCTGGGTGTTAATGGCAGAGTGGCCGCCCCTGGCCCTCAAGGTGGGGTATAACCAGGGGGATGGAGATGTTGGCTCCTGATATCTTCCTGTCAGATGGAAACCTTCACCCCAGAAGTGTCTTCAGACAGTACAAAGCTGAAGGTCCAAGTTCTACCTCCCCACCTTCAGCTGCTCTGTCCCTGGGCACCATGGGGGACATGTGACCCAGAAGTCTCTACTCCTGCTGTGGGTATCCCTCTGAGCAACTGCTGTTCCTCCCCAGCGACTGCTTCATGGAAACAAATCATCAGTCCAAGCTCAGCACCTTCTCTGAAGGTGTTTAAGAACAAGACACTTAACCAGGACACAGTAACGTAAATATGCCGGAGAAAACAACATGGGCGTCTTCAGAATGAGGCCTTCACTGACGCAGGTCAATTAGGGCCACCACCGGGTGCCCACAGAGTGCTGTGGCGTTAATGGAGACTCTTGCTGGGTCTTTCTAAAGTTTCTTTCCAGAAGTGAAATTAAAATCACGCAATTAAAATGTTCACAGTCGGGGTTGGAGGTTCTTGAACTGATTGAAAGACAAAGAAGTGGACACACCAACGTTTTGAAACAGCAATTGTCTCTGTAATTAAATGCAATTAACTGACATCAGTGTCTGCTTTTCTCCACCCAAGACTGATTGAAACGCTCAGACTTTAAAAAACACATCCCCTGCCTGATTTCTCCTTCCATTCCAAGCAAAATTATTACCAGCTTTTACAGATGCTAAAGGCAGTGATTCAGCACCCCAACTCCATGGCCCATGTCCGGGCCATCCTCTTATTATTTTCTCTCTTTTTTTTTTTTCTTAGTAGAGCTTTCTTTTAAGTCTAATTTCCTGGGCTTGCCTAGAATTGGTTTTTTGTTTTTGTTTTTTGAGGTTTTGAGATTTTCCTGATAATTGCTCTTCAGAACGGCTACCAATTATATTTCCACCAACTGGGCCAGAAGTTTCCTAGTCCCTGAGTCCCCTCACGTGGAGCATGGTCCCTATAGATTAAGCCTGTGGACAGGCCAGTCACCCTTCCTAGAGAAAGATCATTGTCGAACAGATCCCACAAGCCTGGTGTGATTCTCAACCTTACCCCAAATGGTGCAGGCATCTGGTTGCGCTTCCCTGTGGAGGTGTAAGATTCACTATATGGTTTTGAGAGTTGGTGTAAATGCCTGTGTTCTGATAAAGGTCTCACCTTCCCAGTGCGCATGTGTTCCTCCAAGGTCTGGCTAACCTTGTAGGAACAGTTTTACCACCAACAAAGAATTTACCTGAGATAAAGTCTCATGTGCCCATTTCCCGGAGGGTGCGTTCCTTTGTCAGGACATAGATGAATAAGGGCGCAGCACCCAGGTGCGCTCTCTCACTCTCTCTTCTCTCCCTCTCTCGCACCTGTCAAGGTTGTGGATGATGTTTTCGCTTGTGTAGCTGATATTTTCTGTGTGCATCAGCGGGGGCTGCTGTTGGTTGCATTTCCACAACTGCCGTTTTCTTCTCGCGCCCTACATTACTGCTACTTCTCTCAGCCACGGTTAAGATCTTTACTTGAACGTATTCCCATGCTGTAAATTACCAGTGATGAGAATGGCGGATTGGTGGTATGAATTCCTAGAGTTTTTCCTGTTCTCTTACTTTCCTTATTGTTATTAAATAACTTAGTTAATCTTTGTGAGTGGTGTCTTGTCTCCTTCCCCATGAATCGAGCCTTAAAACAATATGTCCGTGCACAGCCAACAGCAAGCATTTACTCCTTGCTGTTACAGGAGGGGAAGGCACATGGGGACCGAGGGCCGGGGGGTCCCACCAGACGGTGACCCAGTAGCTAGCAGAGTCTAGAGAGCACACAGGCTGCTGTGTCCAGCAGGACATCTATGCATCAGGTTAGTCAAATCTGTCCCCATGTCATACGCCTCCCTCTCCATTTTCCAGTCATGCTGGCCAAAGATGGACACAAGGTCATCCTAGAGAAGTTAGAAGAGTGGAATGTGGTTGAGCTTATGGTGAATGAAGAAGTCGTCTTCCAGTGCAATATTACAGACTTGGAGTTCGGTAAGGCCTCCCTCAGGTGAGCTTTCTCACCAGCCCTTTGCCTGCTCTGAGAAGCCCCCATGTCTAGATCAAATGGTCAGTGTGTTGTGCCAGCTTCCAGCTGGGTTTCTTGCTGAGTTCTGCCTTCCCACCAGAAGCCCCATACTGTGGCCCACAGAGGAGACCTGAGACCACACAAAACAGAGCCCTTGTCGCTCTGACCTCCTCCCAGACTCTAGAAACAGATGAGGCAAGAAAACCAAGTTAAGCCCCAGCTTCAAATAGACGATGGAATTTACTGACAATCATTTTTTGGCACTTTATTTTTTTAAGAGTAGGAAACTTTACTGGGGAATAGGAATGGGGAGTAGGATTAGCTCCTGAGAGGCAGGATTGCCCATTTCTGCACTTTAATAATGTGTGTTTCTTTATTATCTGCGTGACTTTTGTTCCATTAATTGTCCGGTCTAGACTTGCTGAGACCATTAGAGTCATGTGCCCGCTGTGTGTGGCATTCTCTGTGGTGTTGCAGGGGTTCCTTTCCCTGGGGGCCTCCTGGTCCTGCAGGCTGGCACACGCTTGTATCCCCACGCTCGGGAAGAAAACTTGTGCAGCCCACTCGAGGCTGGCTGACCCTGTACATGCCTGCAGCCTTGGGAAGTGCACTCCAGCTGGAAGCTGTAGGTGGCTCTAATAAAATATCAAGTCGTGCAAAAACTGTTCGTTTCCCTAGGAGGTGATGGTACACTGGACCCACTGTGCGAAGAGGCCAGGAAAGCTGTGTTAAATGCCTATTGATCTCCCTTGGGACAGACACAGCTGACCACCAGCAGCCTCTGGGTTCAGGACACGGGGCTGTCCCTGGCAGAAGGAGGCAACACCAACCTGACGCGCAGCCTGGATTCCCATCTGGCTGCAGAGGGGCCCCCAAAATAATAAAACCACATCGTCTGCATCATCTCTCAACCTCAACCCACAGGGAGAGTCTCCAATATCAGGTACACGCTGAGCTGAAGGAAATAATAAAATGCAATCTAATAACACAGCGCCATGCCTTACTAATAACACCTAGTTGCCGGAAGCATTCAAAATCCCATTCTACAGTCAGCAAAGAGCTAGGAACAGGTGAAATTAAAGAGCAGTCAGGGTGGGGGCAGGAACTGAGGCCTTTGGAAGTCTGAACCAAAAGTCAGTGTGAGTATAGTACTCAGAAGCCTGGCTATTCCTACAGACACTTTCTTGTTGCCACTAGAATAAATACTTAAAATTGCTAATACTAAATTCGCTGAAATCAAACTTGCAGATACGCTCATCTGAAAAAGAAAAGTGTCTGCCTTCTTTTGTATTGGCCAGTCCAACAGGAGGCTCCAAAGAGAGCAGAAAGTCCTGAGCAGAGGCAGGCAAGGGCCCTGTCCCTCTGGAGAAGGACACAGTCCTGTGTACAGGGGCGTTTAGCTATGGTCAGGGTAAAGTCAGCCACATCAGAATGATGTTCTTTTCACTACCAGGTCCTGTGCACCGAACAGTAGTCTGTATTCTGAACTCAGATAGGGATCTGATGACGGTAGAGATGAGGTCACCCTAAGAAGGCCTCACTCCTCCTCGAAGACAGATAGATTCCATCACCCCACACCCCAGGAGGCTGGAGATCTGCTGAAAGGGCACGGCTTGCACGGCTGCCTGGGGGGCCATCCTGCCAGCTGCTCAGGCAGCCTCAACCCTCCTGCACCCCAAACTCCAAAGTCCAACAGGACCCCCGAGAAGCCCCTGCATGTGCCCTTTCTCACCTGGGATGAAATAGAGGACTTTTAACCCCAAGTGTTATTAGTCACTTAGAGCTCTTTGGAAACACTAAACCAACTCCTTATGGAGAAACTGAGGCTCCAAAAAGTTCTTCCTCCTGTGTCTGCTGTTGGTTTTCATCTGTCTCTAATGACCCAGGATTTAGCTCCTTTTTGTCCAGGACCAGCTTCCATACCTTGCTGATAGCATTCTATCTTTGTCTAGTGTAAACATGTTACTACAAGAGAAAACACAGTTTCATTAAAGAAAAAATGAGAAATACGGGTGGTGACCAAGGACAAGTTCACGTTGGGTTTCTTCTGTTTACATCTAAGTATTCATAAAGAGGTAGACATATACAGAAATAGACCTCACCTGCCTGGGATCACATTATCTGTACACAATCTTCTGGTCAAGTGGTTTTTGTTTTTTTTGTTTTGTTTTGTTTTGGGTTTTTGTTTGTTTGTTTGTTTGTTTGTTTTTTGGTGCTGGGGATCAAACTCGAGCCCTTGTGTTTGCAAGGCAAGCACTTTAACCACTGAGCTAAATCCCCAGCCCTGTACACAATCTTCAAACTGTTTTAATTTGCATGTTATGTTGAGCTGCTTCCTGTGTGACTGAGCATTTGCTTGCTAAGGCTAAGCTCTGTACCTTGAATCCATTCCCACTTCCCAGGCAACAGCTTTCCTGCTGAAAACTAAACCCTCCAGCAGCAGTGGCAGCTTCTTTGGGAGTGGCAGGGACTTCAGTCCTCAGGATGTGGATCCCAGCTCCTCCCCTGGGGCTCTGGAACCTCCCCAGCCCCTGGCTCTCCTCCAGTGTCCCCATCCCATGCTGTCTTTGTATCCTCAGAGGAGGCCTCTCCTCCTCTCTGTGACCAGAACCTAAGGGCAGGGTGATGAATTATAGGAAAAGGATGCCAGGAGATGCCTATGCCCAGTGTTCTGGTCTTCAGTTTAGATCAGAGGCAAATGGCATCTGAGCCCATGTCGCTGGAACAAGTCCCCAAATCACCTCTGGACACCAGGGCTGGAGAGGCAGGTGGGCTACCGAAGAGGGAGGTGCCCATGGGGCTCCATCTCATCCACATTGTGAATGTTCTCTGTGGAGGGCTTCAGTTTGACTTTGTGTATGAGTGTGTATAAGGTGTTGTCTTAGTCTGTTTTGTGTTGCTGTAACAAAATACCTGACACTGAGGAATCTATGAAAACAAGAGGGTTATTGGCACATCATCCTGGTATCTGGGACATTTAAACTGCAGGGTGCCAGCCTGCAGGGTGGGTGGGCCACTTGACTGCACCACAGCCTTGCGGATGGCCAGCTATATCTGCTGCCTCTGTCAGATTTACCTTCTAAAACCTTAACAAACATTCCTGTGATGAGGCTGCGTACACGAGAACTGTACTACAACTCAGTACCCAGGAGAGCTAAAGGGACATTTCAGCATGGGGGCTGGAGCAGGGGAAGGACCCTGAAGGGACTCTGGTGCCCCAGTGGCAAAGGCCAGTCCCTGGGCCCTGCTCCCGGCAGTGTGGTGGGAAGCTGCCCCTCCCGTTTCTGGCTGTGTGGACAGAAAGGGTTACAGAGAAGGAACAGTTCAGGTGACAGCGTGTATACAACCTGCCAGTGCCAAGTTTCCGGAAGTGCAGCAAGTGGCCACTCCCAGGTGAAAGAGAGGGAAATGGCAGCCCAGGTGGCTGACACAGGGCACAGAGAGAGGCTTTTCTCAAGCTGTCTGACATCTAAAGGGACCATGAAAAGGACACATTAGTCCGGGGCAAAGCAGGCATTCTGGTCCTCCTGTGAGCTGCTCCCTGTGGGCACGGCCAGCAAGGGGTGCTCAGCAAGTGTCAGAAGGGGACAGGCACAGGGCATGGGGTGCCACGGACGCTGCCTCGGGGGTCCTAAGCAGGCTGCCAGGTTCAGAGAGGCAGCCACCACCCTGCTCCAGAGCCACTGCTGCTTCGTGGAGGAGGCAGGGCTGGTGCTATTCATCTTCTGGAGTTTTCCAGAAAGGATGGAAATCTGGACTTCTATTTTCACTTTTTGGGGGTGCCAGAGGTTGAGGCCGGGACTTCATGTGTGCTAGGCCTGTATTTTATCACTGAACTACACTCCCCGCCCATCAAACTTTTGACTTTAAAGTGTTGGCCTAATTTATTTTTAAAGTACAGCAACACTTGAAAACAAAGACACATCTGTGGCCTAGTAGGAGGGTGAGCCTGGGACCACTCCAGTGTCCGCCTTCCACGGTCACCCTCCCAGGAGGGCCATGGCTGCCTGTCTACAGCGGTGCTGTGGGCAGAGAACTCTGTTCCAGGGAAACCGCATCACCCAGCCATTTGGTTATGCAAATGAGAAAGTGAAGACTGTTTGTTGGTCACCCCAAAGTGACACCTGAGAAGCCAAGACCCAGAAAGCCTCATTGTTCCTGTGATCAAGGTCAGGAGGGCCCAGTTTAGGCAGAGCTGCCTGGCCTGGGTCACATTTCCTGATGGGAAACACCCTGAGGGAGGGACTGGATTGCACCTGCAGTGTAGTTACAGCCCGGGATGGCAGGGCAAGGCCACATCCTGTAGGTGGAGGTGGCCATGTGTCCCCAAGGGAAGTGCAGCTGTCCACACAGGTGAGCTTTCTCCCCTCTGGGCCTCGTGTTCTTGGGCCTGGATTCCAGGGCCCTGAAAGGGTTGGAGATACTCTTGTGGCATGAGGGGACCTGGTCTCTGGAGCTTGGGGTAGGTCAGGGTGAGGCTGGCACCCATGTACATGCCCAGTTGCTCTAGGCCTCCAGCCAGCTCCTGCTAACACAGCAACAGCAGCTGTGGGGTGCAGTCTACTCTTCTGCAAAGTTTGTACCTGCTCCCAGGGTGGAGGCAAGGCCCCCGGGAAGTAGATGTGGGGTCCCGGGACCTGCTGGAAGGAGGTCAGAAACAAGGAGGCCTCTCACCTCTTGGAGCCTGCAACACCATCGGAGTGCACTGCCTCCCCCTCCTATTCAGAGAAGGGTTCTGTGGAGGTTGTGGGTTTGTCCTTCCAATGTGCACAAGGACACTTCTAAGTAAACTTGGGTTTTATTGCTGAGTTTTTTTCCCCTTGAAACAAGAAGAGCCAGGCAGCATCTGAGTTGTGCAGATAAAATCATTTGCCTTTCTGTACATATATATTTATTAGGAGCCACATTTACATTAGAGAGTCTTTTACTTTGGATAAAAAGCAGTACAGACTGTACGTCTCCTGTGAAGGATGGTCACAGGCAGCTCATCCCCAGGGAAGGAGGGGAGCTGGAAGAGGCAGGGCACCTCCCTGAGGACACAGCCCCTCCTCTGTTCGGCCTGCAGACGACTTCCAAGGAGACCGAGGCGACCCTTATTACTGCTCTGATCCCACCTCACATGGGAGAACTAGCTTGAGAACCACATTTCATATAAAGTGCTCCTTTTCCCATTCACTTTCGAGCCTCAAGTACATTTCTGTACATTTATAACTGTTATGCTACAAATTCTTCCCAAAAATGCATGGCTTTGCAGTCCTACTAGTGACCTATACCTGACACTTCAACGTACCATCTGGTCTCCCCAGCTTCCTTATCCTCGCTCAAAGCAAACCACAGTCTTCCTTCTTTCTGTTGCTGCCAGGCCTGTGTGGTGACAGAATCCTCACCTCCACCCCTCCCGGAAGTTCTCTGCCCCACCCACGTACCACCATAGCCAGAGCCCTCCGGTCCACCAGAGTACTGAGTTCCAGCCACCAAGCACTTGTTGCTGGAAAGAGGAAGGGAAAAGAGAAAGAGTTTGCCTCCTCCCTGTTAAGAATGCTCAGAAACCCCTCCTGATCCTTCATTTACACCGTCAAAGCAGCTGAAAAAGGGCCTGAAGTTGGAGATGTGCACTGCTCAAACACCTTGCTGGTGAGGGCGGGTGGGAAGGAGGTGAGTTGGAGGCGCCTTGGAGGTTGGCCGAGTGCATTTGAGGGCCTCGACCATCATCACTGAGGGCCCTTGTGTGCGCAGCCGACAGCTCCAGGTCCAGGAATGTTTCCAGATGGTTCTGACTCTCCTCGCCTCGCTCCCCCTCCATCCTGCTGGATATGCCAGGCAGCTCTGCCACAAAGCAGCAGTCTCCCAGAGTAAATCTATGAATTTAGGGTTATCCCAATAAAAATGCCAAGAGAGCTTTTTGAAAGCATAATAAAATCAATATAGTTTATACTGAGATATAAGCAAGTAGTAATAGCCCCAAAGTGGAGTAAAAATTTAAAAACTGACAGGGCAAGGAATGTAGCCCATGATAAAGAGGTTTTCAAAGCACTGATAGTGCTTATTTTAAAAACATTGTAAGGAAAATCGGACGGCTTCTGGGGGGATGCTGGATTCACACCTATCCTTCCCCTAGAATAAATTCTACAAGGACCAGAGATGTTTAAATGTAATAAGTAAAATCATAAATTTGAAATTTTTATGAATTTGGATAAATATGGCCTTCGTAAGTATGTCTCAAAACCCAAAGACATAGAAGAATAAATGGATAAAGTCACTTCCATAAAAGTAAAGATAGTTTTGTGTTAGGAAAACAAAAATAGGATCAGAAGTTAAAATGCATGTGAGGAAAGCACTTTTCGACTTGTATCTTTAATCAATACAGAACTCTCACAAATCGATAAAAAGACTAACAGGCAACCTGAGAAAAAGGCAAAGGAAATGGACAGACCATTCAAAAAAAGGATACATCAAGGATCCTCAAACACAGGAAAAGATGTTTAACCTCACTCACAGAATCAATGCAAACTGACACTGAGCTACTACAGCAAAAAAGTAATCATACCATGCTGGTCAGGGTGTGGAAACAGGCACTTATTCACTCACAGAAGCAGTCTACATTGATAAAATATCTGTAGAGCCATTTGGCATTTTTTGTCAAAATTTTAAAGCATATATCCTTTGTTTTTGTTGTTGTTGTTGTTTTGGGGGTTTTTGTTTTGTTTTGTTTTGTTTTTTGGTGCCTGGGATTGAACTCAGGGCCTTGTGCTTGCAAATCCCCATCCAAGCATATATCCTTTGATACAGTATTATTTCCCTTTAGAGACATACCCTAAAAATATACAACCACACACAAAATGTATATAGGACCAGAGAATGTCTTTACAGCCTGGCTTACAACAAAAGATTGGATGCTGCCCCAAGTCCACTAAGAAGAAACAGGTTAAATAAACTCAGAGTCACTCATGCAGTAAAGTCTGGCATGTCCAGTCAAATGAATGCAAGAGACTGTTGGAGAACCATTATGAGAAATCTTCAAGATGTATTGCCTTCTATCCCCTGCTAAAAATAAGCACAGGATAGAAGAGTGTATATATTATGTCACAATTTATGAAAAAAGTGGCAAATAACATGAGTGTATATTGAATCTGCATAAAATGCTAAGAAACAGGAAGTGGGTACCTCCAGAGAGGGAGACTTGGGTGACTGAGGGAGCAGTGAGAGGGAGGCCTTTCACTTTACAAACTTCCTGTCTTTAACATTAGCATTTAAATTTAAATTTGTATATATTGTGTTACCTATTCAAAAATGATGTTTTGAAAAATAAAGCAGTTGGGTTTTGCTTGACAGAGAAACCAGAACTCTGCAGAAAAGACAATCATTGAAGGTATGAAAAACAGGAATCTACTGAGAGAGGATTTGGGCCAGTAAGAGCATTCAGGAATTGCAGAAAGACCAAGAGGTCACCAGCCCCTATAACAGCCACACACGAAAGGATGAAGCTGGACCTTTACTTCACACCAGATATAGAACGCTATTTAAAGTTCGTGGAAGATCTATGCACATTAGGCAAAAATTATAAAACTCCTAGAAGAAACCTAAGGGGTAAGTCTTTAGAACCTGGTATAGGGCACTGGTTTCTTGGCAATGACACCAAAAGTACAGGCAACAAAATAAAAAATAGATACACTGGACTTTATCAAAATGTCTTTCAAAGGACGCTATTAAGAAAGTGAAAACTTGGAGAAACCAAAATTGGTGGAGTAGCAATCAGCAGCAAAATTCAGCCTCTCTGGGACCTGGAATCCAGACACCTGGAAAATAATAACTTGGCAAAGAGAAAAGAAGATCATCTCTGGGAATCGAGAAGGAACTGACACAAAATGAGAAGCTGTAGAGAAGTCATAGAATTGGACCACAATGCAGAGAAAAGCACAGAGCAGTCCAGAAGCTCACCCCAACTACCAGGAAGGGAAACCTACCTCCACAGATGCAATACAAGCCCCTGGGGCAAGGAGTTCCAGGGAGAAACTGCAGACTGACTGGCCAGCAGAAGGAACCCACAGCTGTCATGAACTGCAAAAACAATGTGGGATTTTTTATTCCAAAGCGACTCTTTCCACACAGCAGGAAACAGTTGGAGAAGGAATCTAGTGTGACACCCATCATATTGTCAGGGGTGTATCATCAGCTGCCATTTGGGAAGGGGTTGATTATCACTGGGACTCAGAAGAGCTAAACAGCAACTTCACTTCAAAGTTCCTAATGTAAGCCTCCCACAGTGACTGGGTAAGAGATGGCCACCAGAGACAGTTGTGGACAGGGAGCAGACTAGACAGAGGCTCCCTGGGAAGTTTAAACTCAGGCCAGGAAGGGCCCAGGGCCCCACCTCCATGGTGAGAAACCAGGCCCAGCTCATGTGGCTCTCAGAAAGGACTGGGTCTGAAAGTGCTGGCATTAAGTACAGTGGGCAGTTTGAACCCTTGCTCTGCTGTCTACATCCAGCACAGATCAGGGGTCTGATCATCCACAGTGTCTACCAACATAAGCAAGGCAATGCCTTGACTTGGATGGTTCCACAGAGGCCCCTCTGGAACACAAGGACATCTTATAAACTCACAGGCCATAGAGCTTGGCAGAGAGAACCATGACTGCTGGATTCCAAAACTGCAGCCCCTGGAAAGAAATAACTCAGTCAAAAACACAGAGAGGTTTTTTTTTTTTTCTTTTTTAGACTCATTTTTTCCCTTTTTTACATCTTTCTTCTTCGTTGTGGGTGGTTTTGGGAATTTTATTTTTCCTGTTTTAAGTTTTCTTTTTTCTTCTTTGTCTTTCTTTTTGACTTTTTTTCTTGTCTAGTC
This sequence comes from Hystrix cristata, assembly GCA_004026905.1. Taxonomy (NCBI): domain Eukaryota; kingdom Metazoa; phylum Chordata; class Mammalia; order Rodentia; family Hystricidae; genus Hystrix; species Hystrix cristata. Next base: position 8,705 of record PVJO010022865.1, on the reverse strand, counting down.
TCTTTATTTTTTTTTCTTTTTGTCCCCTTTTATCTTCTTTTTTCTTGTTCGTTCTTTGTTTTTGTTTCTTTTGTTTTGTTTTGTTTTGTTTTTTTGTGCTGGGGATCGAACTCAGGACCTTGTGCTTTTGAGGCAAGCACTCTAACCACTGAACTAAACCCCGAGCCTCTCTTGTTCGTTCTTTTCTATTACATTTATCTAATTCCATTAATATCCTTCTAGTCCTTAATAGGAACCCTTATTTCACTTTTCTCTCCTCCTTCTCATCTTCCATTGTTTAATTTTCAAATTTTTCTTCTTTCATTCTTCCATTTCCCATCCCTATTAAGCTTTATTAATCTTTAGATAATTAGCTCTGTTATTATTCTTGAGTTATTTTCTATTACTAGTGGAGGTACAGTATAGAATATTTGCATTTTGTAGATATTTACTATACATTAATATTTGACTTGTCTCTGTATTTATACTATAAATATAGATAAATATAGAGCTCTTTTCTAAGGTTAAATGTGGTACATTATTGATTCTTATGGCTGTCATATCCAGTTTGTCTAGGACAGTATTATCGTTGCTGATTTTGCTATTGCCAGCAAGGAATAGTTGTTATTATTAATACATTTTTTATGTACGCCAATAACTATAGTACTTCTGTGGGGATTTTTTGTTTTTTTGTTTGTTTTTGAGACAGGGTCTTGCTATGTAGTTCAGGCTGGCCTTGAACTCACTATGTAGCTCAGGCTGGCCTCAAACTCATGGAAATCCTCCTGCCTCAACTTCCTGAGTACTAGGATTGCAGGCATCACCACCACACCCAGTTCTATATTACTTTTGTGTCATTAACAACACGGTGGTTCATTCCTGCAGAACTGCATGCCGGACAACTTACACTGCATCCTCCCCTCCCAAATGAACGGAGGTGGTCAAATCTTGGGACAAATGCAAACACCTATAGTTAGTCATGCCTAGAGTGCAACACTGAAAAGCAGACACTAAAAGAAATCTCCATATTACCATGCTTCCCCAAATTAAGAATTGGAAAATAATCAGCCTTCAAACTAGAGATAAAAAAATGCCAGCCCCAATCACCTTGCCTTGCCTTCCATTACAGAGCAGCCACTATGCAAGAGAATAGAGAGATATAATCTTCTGCATGACACTGGCCATCACCATGGTAACAGCTAGCACTTATTTTCCAGTTAGGTCCTATTTTCAGAGAAACACGGTAGCAGTAAAGTTTTTCTACTATAAGGGTCCACAAATCTCAGCACAAAACAGAACAAAAGAAACAAACAAGCAGAAAAACAATAGAAGCATGAGAAGACAAGGCAACTAAATGCCTCCAAAAACTCTTAACCTCCCCCAAAGCCGATCAACGGGGCATGCAGAGGGAAGAAAGCAAAATCCACACACCAAATTATTCAAAAAGATAACAGAGGAGATTAAAAGCAGATCAATAAGGTGCTCAATGAGCACAAAGAAGATAACAATTAAGTAGATAATGAGTGTAATAAAGTGATCAGGGAGTTCAAAGAAGACACTAATAAAAGACTAGCTTAGCTAAATAAAACGATACAATGATACGGAACATGAATGATCAGTTTAGCAAAGAATTAGAGTCCATGAAAAGATTCCAGACAGAAATCCAGGAGAGTAAAGATTCTGTTTAAAGTAAAAGGAGCAAAAGCAACCAACATGAGAGCAGAGTATCAAAACTAGAAGTTAGAGCTGCTGGCAGAGACCAACTATTCAGAGATACCTTTAAAACAACAGGAGAGCACGAGAAAGATCCAACAGCTGCTAGGTGATGCAAAAAAGGCTAATCTAGGAATAATTGGAATAAATGAAAAATAAGAAGATAGTGCAAATGGTATAAAAAGCTGTTTACAGAAATAATAGCAGAAAACTTTCCAAAGATAGGGAAAGAATTAGGCATACAGATAAGTGAGGCTTATAAAACCCCAAATACGCATGATCAGAAAAGAACCTCTCCACAACACATCAGTCAAAATCCCAGAAGTTGAGCACTGGAACAAAACCTTAAATGCTGTTAGAAAAAGCAGTGAAGGTAAACCCACTATAACAATAGATTTTGCAACACAAATCTCAAAGGCTAGAAGAGCTCGGAGTGACATATTTCAAGCCCTAAAACAACTTCCAACCCAGACTTACTTGTCCTGAAAAGCTGTCTTTCAAAACTGATAGAGAAATAAGCCCTCTCCATGACAAAAAGTGCCTGAAGAAATTCACAACCACTGAACCAACACTACAAAACATCCTCAAGGGTATCCTAGAAAAAGACGGTGAAACCAGCAATGCCAAAAATTGTAATAGAACAAATATGCCAGGCAGGATGAGCAGTTAAGCAAAAGGGAAATAGAAAAGGAAATCAGCCAACAGGAAAACTGCAAAATCAATAGCTTTCAGTAGCAACTCTCAATGTGAATGGTCTCAATTCTCCAATCAAAAGACACAGATTAGCAGAACTGACCAAGAAAGAAAGCCCAACAATGTGTGGAATAAAACATATTTAATCAAAAAAAATTCACAATTAAAAATCAAAGGATGGAAAGTAGTATTCTATGCAGCAACAGGAACCTGGAAAAGAGCAGGAACAGCTATCCTAATTTCAGACAAAGTGGACTTCAAGTCAAAACTGATCAGAAGAAGGAAAGAAGTTCATTAAATATTGGTGAAGAGAACAGTTTAACTGGAAAAGAGATTGCACTTATAAACATATATGCACCTAAACCCAGACCACCAAACTTCATAGACTACCGAAAAGAACAGATAAATACCAAAACAATTACAGTGAGAGACCTCAATACCCCACTTTCAGAAATAGATAGGTAAACTACACAAAAAAAAAATCAACAAAGAAATATCAGAATCGAACCAAACCTTTGTAGAAATGGACTTGAAAGATAGATACAGTGTTCCACCCAACAACAGAATACACAGAATACACATTCTGCTCAGCAGCACATGGAACTTCCTCCAAAGTAGACAACATGCCACCCACAAAACATGCTAAGGTAAATGCAAAAGAATTAAAATTATCCCATGCATGTTATCAAATGCAAATGGAATCAATGGCAAAAGAAACCATAGAAAGTATGCAAATACATGGAAATTAAACAATATCCTCTTGAATAATCAATATGTCACAGAAGTAATTAGACAGTTCCTAGAATCAAATAATGCCAGCACAACATACCAGAACATACAAGACACAATGAAAGTAGTCCCAAGAGGGAAATTGTGAATATCACAAAAACAGAACAAAAGCAGAGCAAACCCACATAAACAACCTGAGGATGCACCTCAAGTTCCTAGAAAAACAAGAGCAATCCAAATCCAAAGCCAGGAAAAAAAAAAAAATCCAAAGCCAGTACAAGGAAGAAAATTATAAAGATCAGAACAGAAATGAATGAAACTGAGACTAAAACAATACAAAAAAGCAATGAGCCAAAGAGCTGGTTCTTTGAAAGAATAAACAAAACGGACAAATCTTTAGCCAATCTTACAAAAAAAGAAAAAGAAAAGAAAGAAAGAAAGAAAGAAAAGACTCAGATCAATGGAATCAGAAATGAAAAAGACAAAATCACAACTGATGCTACCAAAATCCAGAAGATTATCACTACTTTGAGAACCTGTACTCTAATAAACTGGAGAATTCAGAAGAAATGCATAGATTCAAATATATATTATATATATGAATCTATGTATTTCTATATTATATCTGTTCATGATATATAATCTATTCATATATAAATATATGATGTATAATCTATCATATATTATCATATGTATTAATAAATATATATGATAGATACATAATTTATTCATATATATTACATGTATGAATTAATGAAACTGAACCAAGACCATAGAAAAACCCTGAACAATCCAGCAACAGGCAATTAAATTGAAGAAGTAATAATTTTAAAAATTACCAACTAAGAAAAGCCCTGATGAATTCACTGCCAAATTCTACAAGATTTTTAGGGAAGATGTAATGCCAATACCCCTCAAACTCTTTAATAAATTTGAAAGGGAAGCAGTACTCCCAAAGTCATTCCTGGATGCTAACATTGTTCTGATTCCAAAACCAGAAAAGGATACAACCAAAAAAGAAAACTACAGGCCAATCTCTTTACTGAACATAGACACAAAAATCCTTAGTAAGACACTGGTAAACACAGTGCAACAAATTGTAAAAAAATCATATATCGTGACTAAGTAGGGTTCATCCCAGGGATGTAGGGAGGTTTCAGCATAAGCAAATCAATAAATGTAATACATCACATAAACAGAAACAAGGAAAAACTTACACAATCATCTCATTTAACACAGAAAAAGCCTTTGACAAAATCCAACACCCATTAGTTATTTAAAAAAAAAAAAAAACCCTGTGGCTGGGGATTTAGCTCAGTGATTAGAGGGCTTGCCTCGCAAGCACAAGGCCCTGAGTTCGATCCCCAGCACCGAAAAAAAAAAAAGGACTGAAAAAAAAAAAAAAACCCTGAAGAAAATAGGTATAGAAGGACCTTATACCAATCTGATTAAAGCCACTTATGAAAAACCAGTTAACAGCATCATATTAAATGGAGAGAAGATAGACTCTTTCCCTCTAAAATCAGGAAGAAGACAAGGATTCTGCTATTACCGCTCCTGTTTAAAATAGTTCTTGAAACATTAGCCAGAGCAATCAAGCAAAAGAAAGAAACAGGGGTTGGGGATTTAGCTCAAGTGGTAGAGCACTTACCTAGCAAGCACAACGCCTTGAGTTCGATCCCCAGCACCACCCCCTCCCCCCCGAAAAAAAAAGAAAGAAAAGAGATACATTTAAGAGAGGAAGAAGCCAAATGCAGGAGGCATCACAATCCAGACTTCAAGTTCTACTACAAAGAGCCAGTGATAAACACAGGCTGGTACTGGCCCAAAACAGACATGCGGATGAGTGAAACGGAATGGAGGGTGAGATGCCATTGCACGCCTATTAGATGGTTTTCATTTTTAAAAAGTCAGTGCTACGGTCTGGTGCGCTCTCAGGGATGCCTAAATTCCCTTATGATGAGAGGTCCACTGAGGCCCACGGAAGGGGCCGGAAGGTGCCAGCTGAGGAGTAGGTCATTCCTTTTCGACCTGGTGGGAATGTCTCGCAACTGTTCATGGTGATGGTTATCCAAATCCATGCACATGCATTTGCATGTATCCATGCAAATGTATTTCATAGGGCACTTTAAACGGGTGAATAATATGGTATGGATTATATCTCAACAAAGCTCTTACTCGGCTGGGCGTGGTAGTGCACACCTGTAATCCCAGCACTCTGGAAGGTTCAAAAGTTTGAGCCCAGCCTGGGTAATTTAATGACTTAGTGAGACCCTCTCTCAAAATAAAAAATTTCAAAAGGGGTGGGGATGTAGCTCAGTGAGAAAGCCCTGGGATCGATACCTAGTGCTGGAATCAGTCAATCAATTATTACCGAAGTCAGTTGCTACCTTCCTCCAAAGAATGTAAGCCACTTTAAAAACAATGAAGTAATGTTTATACCTATCTCTATGTACTAGTTTTGCAAAGACGTCCACATCGCAAATACTCTAATCGTTCTCTGGTGTGTGTATATGGTTATGTATACACATTTGCACATGTAAAAAACTATGACAGGAAAAATACTGCTGGCAGGGTTGCTTAAGAGCAAGGTGAGTAGGGAGGAGAGTAGAGAAGGAGGAAAACTTTCCTTTTTACTTTATATTGCTTAATTTTCTTTACAATGAACACATATAGTATACCCCCAAGAAGTCGAGGTTTAGAGGTCACTGCCTCAGTCATCGTGGTATTTTTTTCCTTAGAACCTAACTAATAATTGTTCCTGGAAACCCTGACGATTTCACGGTAACAGCAAATACTGTCTCCTCTGCAATGTTTTGTTTTGCTTTGTTTTGTTTTAGGCGGGAGGTTTCCAAGTAGCCAATCTGAGCGATTATTCAGTTCTCCTTGCTGCTGATAGGCTGCTGCCCTGTAACATCCCTGCAGATGCACAGTATCCTGCCTCATAACAGGCTGCCGTGCTGCGTGTAGCTGTTTTGAGTGTCCTTGGTTTTGTTCTCCTGAAGGCCCTAAAATCCCCAAGACGCCGCCAAGATGTCCTGCACCTACTAAGGCTTCTGGCAATGAACCTAAGAACCAGAAGAAATTTAAAACGCTCCAGAAGAAGGTTGAACTACTGTGTGGTATTTTTATTAGATTAAATTATTACAGTACTGTATACAATATTTTATTAAATTAAATAACTGCAAGACACATAGCACATTTAGGGTTTCAACTATAAAAATACGCATTTTTATGACCCTATCTGAAATCTGTGGCTTTTCACAATTCACAAGTACTGTAGGAACATAACCCCTGAGGATTTGGGGGGGTCCACTGTACAACGTTGTTGGTATACAATAAAAAAAATAAAAAGCAAAGACTGAGCTCCTTTAATGACATCTTGCTGATCTAATCTCGATGTAACTCATGCCCCTGAATCCCCTGAATCCCCTGAGCCTTACCTTTTTTTGGCGTTTTTGTTTTTGTTTTTGTTTTTGTTTTGCGGGGGTGCTAGGGATTGAACTCAGGGCCTGGTGCTTGCTAGTCAAGCGCTCTACCACTGAGCTAAATCCCCAACCCAAGCCTTACCTTTTTTTATACACAGCATTTTCTCCACTTAACAGATGGGGAAATGGAGCCTCAATGGACCAGGAAGGCCCACTCAGGTCAGTCCACATCAACCAGAACCCTAGTCCATGGGACCCCAAGCCCAAGAGTCCCTGGGGTCGCACTCAAGCTATTTTTGTAACTCTCCCAAAACTGGCCTTCTGGAGGCTACATCAACTACAGTGGATGACGTACAGCTAATGGAACCATTAGAGACACACCAGGCTCATGGGACAAATTTAAAATATCACCAAAATCCAAGCAAGAGCTTAAATACTACTGAAGGCAGCTCAGAGCGGCTGGTGACCAGGTGCCAAGACGCGACTGATTCTCCTCTTTAAATTGTTCCAGTCATTTAAACCTCTGCTGGAGATGCAGCACCACTAGGGAAATGGGTTAAATGAGTTAAAGGCCTCAATTCATAATGGAAAAATATCCAAAACGACTTGTTGACTGCTGTAGTCTCTGAAGAAAGCACTAAAGACACTGGGCGCCGCGGAGCTGCAGTTGTGGGTGCGCTGGAAACTGTCCTTGGAGAGACATCTCGCTTCCCTTTTTCTGAAAAATGCTTCCAAAGCATCTGATAGTACCTCAGTGGTTTTCCTCAGAAAAGAAAAAGTGAGCCCACTGTCTCGGCTGTGTTTTTAACTGTCTGAAAGCTTTTCCCTCTTTGCTATAAACATTGGCCTTGGGTGAAAAGGGTCCCAGGGTTTGGAAGCATTGCCAAGCTTATCTCTATACCAGCTCCTGGATGTCAGCCCGTGGTGTGGTTCTGTGCATGACCACTTTCTCCCCTGCCCACCCCACAGCCCTTGGTGACAAGTAAGCCAGGCCCTTTGCCTTCACATCATCCTCGCTTCAGCCAACTCTAACGCCTCCTCCGCATCACCCCACATCCCCACCCTTAGCTCCCGGCAGAACTTGGGCTCCTGCTCTGGTCCCCCAAAACCCTTGTCCCAGGGGACATGGCACCTTGCAGCTGCACGCGTCTGTCTCTGAAGGGGTCACAGAGCACCTTAGGTCACCTTCACGTCTCAGTGCCTCTTACCTAGAGCTTGGTGCAATATGCGTCACCAGGTCAACACCCCACAGTCATGTGGACGAGCGCCTGAGGGAACTGGACATTCCATCCCACAGGTGAACAGCTACCCTGCTGCAGGAGGACAGCGTGTGCATGCTGAGGGCTTATGTGACTCAGGGACAGAGCTGCAGCTGAGGTGTTGTTGACAGGTTCTTGGTCTCTGCCTTGGTGGGAGGTGGGGGGTCAGCTGATCTACTGGAGAAAACTGGCTCCTCAGGTCCCGTGGCTGGCAAAGCTCTGACGTGGAACAGGCTCTCTCCTTTTGCCACTGGGGCAGTCAGGGGCTGTTGTCTTGGCTGCCTCCCCAGCTCATGGTGAGCCTGGTCTCCAGGGGGCTCCACGCTCAGCCCTGCCGCACCAAACTCCAAGTCCAGCCCTACATTCCTCAGGCCAGCATGAGCTCGACTTCCTCTCACTTGGACCTACAGGTTCAGCCACCAGGACAACAGTGGGTGGGTGCTCAGCAAGACACACACGGGCCTCGCGGGCACAGCTGTGGCCAGGCCACCTCTTACCCAGGAAGGAGGCTGCATCCCTCTTTGGAACTCATACAGATAAGCCCACTCCCTATTTTAGTTACTTTTCTCTCGTTGTTGGGACAGAATACTCGACACCCAAAGTTAGGGGAAGAAAGGTTTATTAGCTCACAGTCTGCGGAGGTTTCAGTCTATAGTCCGCTGGGTCCCAGGCGGGGTGGCGTGCAGACCGGCAGCCAGCCGGCCACAAAGTAAAGTGAGGAAAATGCAAGGAATGTATGCAAATAAGCAATGCAAACAAGCAGCTAGTTAAGCTTCTTCCTGTATCTATTATCTAGGCTACCTGCCCCCAGGGCAGCCCACACTCCCACCCCCCAATCTCAGGCTCACATCCTTGATCCCAGCACAACAATGCCAAACCGATCAATGGATCAATTTAGTAATCA
>PVJO010022864.1:0-27232 GCA_004026905.1 Hystrix cristata | reverse complement strand
TCAGACCTTGCCGGCGCGCGGGCTCACTTTGCAGGCTTTGTCCCGGTGCCGGGGCCTCTCTCTCACCTGGTTGAAAAGTCCCGCGGTTACCAAGCACCTCCCCTCCACCTTCGTGTGTCCAGGGCGGGAGGGGGAAATCTCTCTGTCGCCTGGCAACGGATGTCGCAGGGCGGGCTCACTTTGCAGGCTTTGTCCCGGTGCCGGGGCCTCTCTCTCACCTAGATGGCAGGATGCTTAACCACAGTATTCTTTAAAACAGCAGCAAGTCCAGTGGCGACCAGGAAATAATTGGGAGTGGTGGATGTGCACGGGTAGAAATGGGTGAGCCGGAGTCTCAGTCACTTTCTGGTCCTGGACCCCATCCCTGATGCCCACGATTTAAAGGGGGAGAGGCTAACTTGTGTCATGGTTTCAGAGGTTTCAGTCCGTGGTCAGCTGGCTCCAAGGCAGAAACGTCACAGCGGATGGGCGTGGCCAGCAAAGCTGCTCAGTGCATGGTGACTGGGAAGCAGAACTGGGGAAGATCGCCAGAGAGGAAGGAACCAGGGACCAGATATGGTCCCCAAGGTCACCCGGACGCATCTAGAAGGGTGCTGCACCACTCCCCGCCACAGCCAGCAAATCCCCAAGCAACGTGGCTTTCCATCTTCTTTCTGCCTTTCCTCTGAGTCTTAGTCAGGCAGGTCCTTCCTCCTATGCCAGTGGGCAGAATGACACTACTCTTAGATTCCCATTTCCCATCCTCATCTCATGTCCCTCACCTGGGCACTGCCACACATCTGTACCCACTTCTGGCCCAGTGCACCACAGTGGCTCATACTGCTGCTTCCTGCCAGGAGCAAGGCCTTGGAGACTGGCTGAATCATTTCACAGTCCAGGTATACACCACGATGTTAGTAGAGTACAGATCTAGCAAATAATTGCTGAATGGAGTAAATGACTGTTATTTAATAGTAATAGCTTTTGAGTTGCAATTTATAATTTTCAAAGTACATGCACACATTCTGTCTCATTTGCTTCTTGGAGACCAAACTAAAGTGGGCAGGGCAGGTGCTAGCTTTGAATAGGGCTGAGAAACCAAATTCAATTGCTTCCTTTTAAGCTTTTAGATATAGCTCAACTTACATTGTTTGTTGTACAATGAGAGAAAATGAGAATACTGTGTACATGATCAGAATTCCTTGTGTGGGATTCTAGAAAAGATTCTAGGTGCTTTCCAAACCCCTTCTAAGCACCTTTAACTGTGTGCAGCTAGATGGCCTTGCTCTTGGAGTCACCAAGCGGGTGTACACATATGTAATTCTCTCCCAACACAATCACACCAGTCACAATGACACAAAACTGGGGAATGAGCCCATTTCTCATCCAGGGTTGGACTGGTCCTTTGTTGTCAGGACACCCAGGAGTTACAGGACCTCCTTGGTCACATTTGACACTAGCAAAGGCTACGATGGCAGGGGATGACCTCAGGGTGGGTGGACCTTGAGCCTTCGTGTAGGTGTGTTTGCTCTGTGCTGTGAGAAGATGCTATAAACTAAGAACCCAAGAGGAAAACGGAGAGAAAGGAAATGGTGGTTAACTGAGGTCGTGGGCCTTTGTGCTTCTGTGTGTCTTTTTACCTCGCCCTCTGCTCCTGTAGTCCCTGGGTTTGGGTGGAGTGGCCTGGAGAGCAGGAGTGTGGTGGGCATTGCTGGGGCAGCCACGGACCTCAGCCTGACCAGGGTCTCCCGTGACCCCAGCCATGTGCTTGGAGTCCTTCCTGAGACTCAGGTGGAGGTTATGGGACCATTTCAGTGGGGGCCCTCCCTGAGGGGACCCCCAGGGAGTCCTGTGAGCCAGTCCTGCCCACGACAGAGCCCAGCAGGAAAGGAGGAGAGACACCGTCTGCTTGGCTTCTGAGCCTGGGATGTGTGCTAATGTCAGCTCTGCTTACCTTGGCCTTTCCAGTTACATAAGTGAATACTTATGTAACAAGCTAATAATCCCTTCAAATCAGTTAGAGTTCTATTTCTGGTTCTTGTTTGTTTTAGGGACTCAGAATCCTGGGCAAAGTATGCAGCCCAGGGAGAAATCATGGCTCGCACAGGCAGTGTGTGCTCTGGGGCCAGCAGCCTGGGTAGACAGATGGAGAGAGGGGAGGCCAGCGTCTGTGCAGCCCAGAGACTCCTGTGGGTGCCAGCACAGGGGGAAGGAGCCTCGACAGTATGAATGGCACTGCAGAGAGCGCTAAGCTGATGGTTTGTAGTACGTGTCTTTGGAGTGGTCAGTAAAGAATCAGGGGGAGGACACCGTTGCCGTGGCTGCTTCAAATCCAAGGGCCTCCGTTTCAGATCAGTTATCAGGAAAGCCCGATACAGGCTCTCCTGCCCCCCACCCCGCCCATTTGGTCCAGGCAGGAAGAGGAGGAGTGATGGTAACATAGAGCTCACCTGGGGCCTCACCTGGGCCGTGGTCTGGCTTTGCACTCGGCAGATCCCAAGCCCCTTGGAGTCCAGTGCGGACACTGCTTGTGCGTGCGTTGCTTCGAGCAGAGGATCTGATGCTCCCAAACAGAGGAGGGAGGAACGGGCCCCGACCTTGCTGGGCGACCGTGCTTCTTCCTGGACCAGAGTGAGTGGCCTCCCGGGCCGGTGCTGGAGAGGGCCATGGCTGGGTTCCCACAGACGGTGCCAGCTGCTCTCGGGGCTGCTCCTTCCCATCTCGGCTTAGGGGTGGACTCTGCCCTCAGGAACCTCCCACCTCTCTCCTCTCCCTCTCCTTAAGCTGTGGGTGGTTCCAGGCACTGAAAGAGTCTGGAATGAAGCAAGGAATGACCCCGAGAAGACAGACAGCCTCATGCTGGAGGAGAGAGGGGCAGCGGCCCGCAGAGTCTCCCATCTCTGGCTCACCAAATCCCTGTGTGAGCAGAGAAGGAAACGTGTCTTGGAAGGTCTAAGAAGAAATTTGATTCGTTACGGTTAAATTCGATGACATCCTTGTAATGAATAACGATGGCTTTCTGGGGCTGGGATACCCACACTGCCTTCTTGAGGTTGTGACCTCCATGGACTGGTGGCCACGTTGTTGTTTCCTTTCTTGGAATCTCTCTGGCTCGCCACACAACTTCCAGCACTCCTGGATCACTGTTCTAATGTATTAATTTTAAAGCGAACGTGGTCTTTTACTTGCTAACTTTAAAAACTACTTTAATTATTAAAATTTGTAATCACACGAAAATGTGAAAATACAGGACAGTAGGAGTAGGGAGAAAAGCTACTTCCCAGCACCCCAGATCGGCCCCCGCTGACATTCAGATAGGTTCCTGCCTGGCAGACTCTGTTGTGCGCAGATTAGTGCATTCTGTGTTTTGCGCGTCTCTTGTAACTTGAACGTGTGTTGTGATTGTGCTTTACCAGGTTTCTGCTGTCAGCAGAATTTCGAGTCCACAGGACTGCCAATCGTTGCCACCACTACTTCTTTTTCTGCTACTGGTGCTGGGACTGTTCTTACCAGTGCTAAAACCGTTATGTGCATTATGAAGTGTGTGAAATGCTTTTGCTTACATGGTCTTAACCAGTCTTCAGAATTCTGTTGATAAGGGAAACCTTTCTTACATCTTTTCTGAGGGTAAAAATCTGGTGCACAGCAAGAGAAAGCCAGGGCAGGCAGGTGTTTCCACAGGGCCCTCACTTCCCTACCCACCCTCTCCCAATGCCAGGAGAGGGTGGGAAGTGGGGGCTCAGGTGTCAGGGCTTCACGGAGCCTGGGTCTCAGGGCCCATACGGCAGGGTCGGGACAGTGCATGTTACTGTGCTATCATCTGTTCTCTTCCTCATGCCGATTGTCACCCATTATTACTGTGTGATTCCAACATTGAACTATCTGCATCTGCCCTCTGGTTGCCATGGAGTTTAACTGTGCATCCTCCAGGCTGCTGCAGCAGTAGACATCAAAGTCGGCAGGAGGTGCTGTGGGAACAGCTCTAGGTCCCAGATGAGGGCTGCTCCTGGTGGGTGGGAGCCTTGTGCTGGGTCCAAGGCAGAATCAAGGCCAAGTATTCCAGGAAGTTTCCAAAGAGTCTGGATAGTTTGGGAAATGTCTTTCTTTGAAGAGGCAATGTAGAAAATGGAACAGGCTGGGTGGGATGGCCCAATGGTTTTCATGTTCTCTGACATGGCCCACAGAAAGAGATATATTATGTTGTGACCCTGTGTGTGTGTGTGTGTGTGTGTGTGTGTGTGAAGCAAGTTTCAGCAGATCATACTTTCATTACACATTGTATACTCTGATCATGCATTCCAACCCCCCTGAGACCCATGACAGGGGCTGGGAGAGGCTCATTGGTGGGCACAGGCCTCGCACACAGAGGACTCTGGGTTCCGTTCTCAGAGTCAAAACCATAGATGAATGCAAAAATGTTAGTGGTGACCCTGGAAATACATCTGGATGCCCACAACCCACATCAAGTGTGTGTCCCAAGGAAGAGAACAGATGGACCTCGGAATCCCAAAGCAGGAAGGAGGTGGCCACGTCTCCACCAGGCAGTTGTATTAATGGTCCCCCACAGGTGCTCGCGAGCTGGAGTCAGGCTCTGGTGTGTCATTGCGGTGCCTGTAGCTCCTTCTCCAAGGCTGCTATGCTGCAGTGCAGCTGGGTATAGCCCATGAGAAGACCTGTGCCCTGGGCCATGAGGAGCAGTACTGGTCACATCCTGCTTCCCCAGCCCCTACACAACAGGGTATGGCCCAGCTTGGGGGCGGGGTCCCCTCTGGGTCACATGTATCCAGCCCTCTGGTTTTGAGGACATCTTGGGCAGGGCTGTGAGGAGCTGGCTGTACTAAGTGACTAATGGTCAGAATCCAAGAAGATCTTGTTGTTTTCTTTTTTTTTTTTGTGGTGCCAGGGATCGAACTCAGGCCCTTGTACTTGCAAGCACTCTAATCACTGAGCTAAATCCCCAGCCCCTTGTTGTTTTCTTATGGGCTGAGTTTACCAGTCTTAGCTTCACTGCGTAGGTCAGGGAGGGATGGAGAAAAACCTGTGTGGAGGGCCTGGGGAAAGCTGGGGGCACTGGCTGGTCACCTGTGTGAAGACTTGGTGGCACTGCTCAGGGTGCTGTGTGCTAATGGGAGACAGGCAGAGACCAGGTCCTGATTTCAAGGTCTCTGCCCACTAACAGGATGTGCTGAGTAAAGACGCTACCCTGAAGATCCCAAGTCCAAGTGGACAGCCGGATAGCAGGGTCCTCTCTGGCTGGAAAGCAAATGGGAGCCCTGGGTCATCACCACTCCCTGTGACCAGTGCCACTGTGAACAGTGCCTGGCTCTCAAGCGCTGTCCACCTCGTGGTCAGCAGTGGGGGCCTCCCTAGGCAGGACTTTCATGGGCAAAATTTCTGGAAATGACATCATTTGACATCACCATGAGAAAACCTGTGTGTACCTCAGGCTGAGGGCATCTAATCCTGCCCGGGTCCAGGCAGGACGGTGATCGCCCAGCTCTGCTACGGCCAAGATACTGGCCGTCCATCTCGGGCGTAACCAAGAGACGGTGACCGCCTAGCTCTGCTAGGACCAAGATGAGAGTTGTCCAGCTCAGCTAAGATCTTGGCAAACTGCTTTGCTTCTCTTTTTCTCAATTTCCTTACTGTTAAAAATGAGAAGTGGGATTAGTCGTTCTTCTGAGTCCTTTTCAGAAGTAAGAGTATATGGTTCTTTGATTTCTTGACAGGAATATTTTAAGGCTTATCATTAACAAACTTAACAAATATACATCACAATGGCAAGTGGTACAGAGAAGCCACATCACATTTCAGTTTTAAAACCATTTTATAGGCTGAATGTCAGATTAAAAGTTCCACTCCAGTCATTTTGCATGGTATTGCTTCAAAAGGTACCTTTGCTGTTAATGTGAGACACTAACATTCATGTTACAATTTTAACTGTTTATTTTGAAATAATTTCTGGTTTAGAAAAAGAGCACAACAAATTCTCTTATGTCCTACAGTCAGATTTCCCTCAAACCAACATTTTACTACACTTAATGTCTTAATTACTCTCTCACTGTTGGGATACAATACCCAACACCCAAAACTGAAAGGAGCAGAGGTTTATTTTGGCCCACAGTCTGTAGAGGTTTCAGTCCACGATCAGCTGGCTCCAAGGCAGGGTGGCCTGGCTGAGGGGCCTGGCAGAGGAGAGAGCACATGGCATGGAGGCAGGAAGCAGAGAGGTATCAAGGAGGGGGAGGGAGAGAGACCTCCCAGGCCACGCCCCAGTAACCACTTCCTCCCACTGTGTTCCGCCTGCCTCCCAACATCACATTTAGCGATAAACTCATCGCTGGACTAATCCACTGGGTATCATGCCCCCATAATCAAATCGCCTCCCCAAAGCCCCACCCACAAGCACACGAGGCTTTGGGGAGACATCCAGATATAGATGATAACACTTAATCACTTCTTCTCTGCACACACAGAAACATATATACACAATTGTTTTTACTGAGATTTTGAAAATAAATATTGATTTGTGTCAACTTGAGTGTACAGAGCTCAATACTTTGCTAAATTTTCCTGTGTGTGGTCACAGGTTGCATTTACATGCCTCTTTAGCCGTTTAGTGTGGTAGATTTCCTCTGTCCTTAACCTTCATGACCTTGAAACTTTGGAACTTAGTTATTCTGTAGAATATTCCTCAACTTGGGCTTATCTGGTATTGCCTCATGCTTACATTTAAATTATGCATTTTTGGTAAGAATACCAAAAGGATGCCATGTCCTTCCTAGAATCCATCCAGAGGCAGATGATATCCAGTTTTTTATAACAAGCGATGCTGACTTAGATCATGTGATTACGATGGTGCCTGCCAGATTTCTCATTGTTACATAACAGTTTACCTTTCTATTTAATAACTATATTATGGGTAAATATTTGGAAACTATTGAACAGTTTCCCCTTTCTCCTGCTTTGTCCCCTTGTACTTATTCTTCATTGATTGCAGCCAGTGACAATTCCAAGCACTGTCGCTTCCCAGTGGCGATTTCGTTCTTCCATCATCTCTGCCACATACACTGAGTTGGAAGAGATTTTCTTTCTCCTCATCTATTTACTTATTTATATCAACATAGGTTCAGAAATTCTTCCACTTAATGGGAGGTCACCCATTATTTTGTTGCTGTCTTTTTGTTGCTCCATTGCCCTTCATTTGGCTGGTGGGAACTTTGAGCTGGGCCCTGTGGCCCCCCTCATCCCCTGTAGGCCCCTCCTTTGTGTCTGGCTCACACAGTGTCCAGCTGGTGTTTTTCTGATGCCTGTCTCTGCAATTGCCATTTCCCGAGGGCTTCTGGCTCTTCCTATGGGGAAATGGTATTTAGAAGCCATGCTCCAGGTCCTAAGTACGCCCCTTGCTTTTCCTCTTGCTTAGGGTCATTGTTTCTAGGCCCCTGCAGTGGAAAGAGCTAGAAAATATATTACTAACATATGTGTGTTAGTCAATTTTCTATCACTATGATAAAATATAAGGTGTGATCAAAAATTATGGTGAATGTTGAAATTAAAAAATATATTACATAAAAGACACATTGCTATGAATCCCCCTCAAAATTCTCCCCCCAGTTCAAACACATTCATTCCACCATTCTGCCCCTCTTGGCAGCAGCTCTGCAAGTCCTCCTTCCTGACTGTCTTTAGTCTTGCTATCCTGGCTTCTCAATGTCCTGAACTGGTTCGAAATGTTCACCTTTCAAGGTCATTTTGACTTTGGGGAAGAGCCAGAAGTGGTACTGTTCCAGATCCGTGGATAAGGTGGATGAGGACACAGCGTCGTGTGGTTACGCGCTCCCTTTCCATTGGGCGGCCAGACCCGTGGATAAGGCGGATGAGGACACAGCGTCGTGTGGTCACGCGCTCCCTTTCCATTGGGCGGCACTCAGCACCAGCATTCACTATAGTTTGCTCATACTTCATAAAGACACTCAGCAAAGAGAACATGCAGAACTTTGGCAGAAAGTGGCAGGAATGATGGGATAAGTGTATCTGAAGTGAGGGGGATTCATGACAATGTGTCTTCTACTATAATAAGTTCTTTGAAAAAGTTCAATATTCACTGTATTTTTTATTACACCTCATTCTTGGAAATAACATAGGAAGTGGCACATTTTCACGATCCTCTTGTGGAAGTTACCTTGTTAGCTACAGAGCGCCTGAAGACGGCGCTGGTGCCCGGTGCGGGCAGGCCTGGGGGCACAGGTGGCCAGCAAGCCCCAAAGCAGAGGGCTCTGGCAGGCGGGGTCTTACAAGGACAAGGGATTTGGGTGGGCGTCAGAGCGGGCAGGCAGGATGTGTCCGGGGCGAGGACATGAGGCCCGGGATCCACAGTCGAGGCGGAAAAGTGCCGAGGCCTATGCCCATCTTCCCAGGGGAAGAGTCACAGCTCATCTCTCTGCAGGGAGCAGCTGCCTGGAGTACCCACCCGGCAGAGTATCTGCACACCAGGCGTCTTATTCACTCGAGCCTCATCGGTGAAGAACGGAGCCCAGAGAGGCGGGGACAGGTCGAGGGTCACTCAACTGGAGCAGCAGAGCCAGGACCAAGCCCCAGGCCTGAGGGCTTTTGATTTTGTGTCTTTCCTGGGCCTGAAGCTACTTTAAAATGCAAAGCTGCTCAGATTGGACATTTTCCTTTTCAAGCAAAAAGCAGTTCAGTGATGTAGAAAATGGCTTGGGCTTTGGCTTTCCTCCCAAATCTCCTCATCAACACAGCTTTATACAGAGAGGCGACTGCCGGGCCGATGGTATTGCTGTGAATTACAAGCGCCTGCACCTGCGTCCTCACGGTGCCCATGAACCTAACGCTACTGTCACCATCCACCCGGCACTGTTGCACCGTCACTACCATCCCACCACCTGCTCCTTGTGTCCTCAGCCCTCCTTCACCGCCTCCTCCTTTTATTCCACACAGGGAACAGGAAATGTGATTATGAGGAGAAGCCAGGAGACAGGAATGCGACGTTGTTGCTGCATCTTTCATCAGACTCCAGTCCCCAAACTGTGCTAGACTCAGGCCCCCAAGCTGTGCCAGCTGGTTTCAGGAGATCAGTTTCTACAAGTCAGATGCATGACCAAACTGCTGGACCTGTGGCAGCCTGGGAGAAAGCGTGAGAAGACAGTTCGCGGTCCTTTCTCAGGCTGCCAAGTGCACTTAATTATTAAGTAAGAGGAGCATCTCCAGCCATCATTGAGGAATGAGAGGAGTGCCAAGGAGTGGAGGGGAGTTGAAGTGGACAGGAGGGCCTGGGCCCAAACCCGGGTCAGCCGGGTCCTCATCCCAGGGTCAGATTGGCCCCACCCTGAGGTCAGCCTCGCCCCTTTGTTGCCTAAGTCCTGAGTTCCGCAGCTTGCCTTCTCATCTGTCCCCTCTCCTCCCCTCCATTGGCCCAGAGGGCAGCACTGTGCAACTCGGTCTGCTTTGGGGACGTGGTGGCACTGGCAGATCTGAGGAGGGTTCGTCACCAGCCACACCTTCCACTGCTGTGACAACACGAGTGCAGAAGTGACAGGGCCCACAGCTGTGCTCCTTCCACCCCTCGGGTGCCAGATGAGGACAGCTGTGCCCCTTGGCCTGGGTAGCCCCAATCCAAGCCTGCCTTCCCGCACACTCACCTGAGCCCTGGAGTGGTGCACAGTAGCCCTTTCCCAGGCTTGCAGCGCTCAGGAACACAGTGCATCGCTGGACGTGAGGCTGCTGAGGTGGCTGTCGTGACGTCTATATGCTCTGGAGTGATGTGGGGCTGCTGATGAGTCAGGAAATCATAATTCTGGCCTTTGCAGCACTTTAAATCTTGTTTATTAATTAAATCGACAAATAAAAGTTACGTATCCTCACTGTGTGCAACACAACATTTTGATCCACCTCTACATTTTGCCATGGCTAAGTCAAGCTAATTAACAAATCCGTCACCTCACACACTCAGGGTTTCTGTCTGCTCTAAGCCATCTCCAAGGGTAGGACACGTCCTGTAAACTATAGTCACCTGCCACAGAGCTGCCATCCTGCAGCAAGCTACCGTTCTGCAGCAAGCTACCGTCCTGCAGCAAGCTCCTGTCCTGCAGCAAGCTCCCGTTCTGCAGCAAGCTCCCGTCCTGCAGCAAGCTCCCGTCCCGCAGCAAGCTACCGTCCCGCAGCAATCTACCGTCCTGCAAGAAGCTACCGTCCTGCAGCAAGCTACCGTCCTGCAGCAAGCTACCGTCCTGCAGCAAGCTCCCGTCCTGCAGCAAGCTCCCGTCCTGCAGCAAGCTCCCGTCCTGCAGCAAGCTCCCGTCCTGCAGCAAGCTCCCGTCCTGCAGCAAGCTACCGTCCCGCAGCAATCTACCGTCCTGCAAGAAGCTACCGTCCTGCAGCAAGCTACCGTCCTGCAACAAGCTACCATCCTGCAACAGAGCTACTGTTCTAGAGGAGAAATGCATGGTAGGTACCATGTTGCATGGTAAAGCAACTTCCAAGTGACACCAAGTCACGCAGGCGTCCCTTTGAATAAAGTGCTTCACAGCCTCTGGTCTGGGTGTCCTCCAGGGGAGTGTAGGACATGTAAGGCAACTACATGCTGGCAGACCCAGCTGCTTTTCACGTGCACATCACATGCTCATTGACACACACATTACTGCCCGGTGTCTCCTTCCCTGGTTTGGAAACTGCAGAGCTTCATGCAGAGCCTCCTTGATCCATACGCCCGGTTTCTCAGGCAGCAGTCATTGCTTCATCTTCCCATCATGAGGGCGCCATCTAGTGGCAGCAAGGCAGCCTGCCAGGCTGTAACCTCGTCCTAGGTCAGTGGTGGCACATTTATTAGAGCTTTCAGTGATTAAGGAGCAGCCCGCTGCGCGCACGTGCCATAGGTTTACCACCACTGTCCCGGGTCCTTCCTACTAGGAAGAGCTGACAGGTGTGAGTGACTTCTGACCATGGGCTGGATCAGGAAAACCCAACGAGACTTGCAAGGACGTAAGAAACCAGTTGCTAAGGAAGCACTGGACAGGGTTTGGGGGCGGGAGCTGCCATGCTTGGGAGCTCTGTGTTGAGAGGCAAGTCCAGCATACTCGGCCAGGAAAGCAGGCGAGTGAGCTGAGGGTCTGACTGGAAAGCTGGGGCTGGTACATGGCTGAAC
Source organism: Hystrix cristata (assembly GCA_004026905.1). Classification (NCBI taxonomy): domain Eukaryota; kingdom Metazoa; phylum Chordata; class Mammalia; order Rodentia; family Hystricidae; genus Hystrix; species Hystrix cristata. The sequence goes on along the minus strand of PVJO010022864.1, from coordinate 16,092 downwards.
TCTTAGGGCTCTGGACCTTGTAGAGTTCTGTCTCCATACCACACTGTCCTCAGGCACCACTGTGAGTCACGAGCTCAGTCATCGGGATCCCAGCCATGCTCGAGAGAGCCTGGTGGACTCATCCCTTCCCCAGGGACTGAGGACGCCAGCAGGCTCTGTTCTCCATGGTGCTCAGGGCTCCATCTCCTCCCTCCCCACTCCTTTCAAGGTGGACTTAATTGGGTGAGTCTGGGGTCAGAGGAGTCACCTTATGTTCTTGGGATAAGCTGCTGCTTCCTCACCTGTGAATTTGCAGGAGGATGCACAGTGCAGCCATGGACAGCAAGAACCCAACACTCATCACGTCCACCGCCATCACCATCACCTCCATCACCACCTCCACACCACCACCAAGGCCCACATGAGGATAAATAACGCAGCCATGCAGAAAGCCCGGTCCACAGCCTGACACGAAGTTGCTGCCTGATGCCTGGCCTTGTTCCTAATGCTTTCGTTCCCCCACGGCTCACTTTATTTCCTTTCCTTTACAGCTTTGAGTTACTTGTTTTTACGAAGGTCTCGGCATCATCCTAGTGCGGCAAGATGTTAACTAGGGCTTCTGCTATCATCTTCAAGGTTTGCAGAAGCTCTGGAGGCCACAGCTGCAGCACAGCACTATAAACGCAGCGGCTGAGAGGCCAGCTCATCAGCACCTACTGGCTGGGTGGAGAAAAGAGGGGTGTCGCCCGGTGTAGAGCACGTGCTTAGTGTGCCCAAGGCCTGGGTCCTGTCCCCACTTCAGCAACAAAGAAAGGAGTAGAGAGCTGGCAGCACATTGGACCCTGGGCTGGGCACCGTGGGGCGGGGGCTTCTTCACCCTTGCCAAGAAGAAGGCGCTACTGGGAGAGACGCACGGGTTCCCCGGATCAGGGCCAGCCGGGACTTTACTGTGAATAAAACAGAGTGTCTGCCCTGGTGCTCCTGACGCTGGCGAGGGAAGTGGGGCTGCTGCTGCGTGGTGCAGGCTCTGAGTTTGGCGTTTGTGTAGAATGGATGGTACCCTGGAGTCAGGCTTATAGCGTGAACTGGAACAGCATACACAGAGCCTTCTCATGTGGAGAGGACGTTGAGGCTCAGAAACTAAGCCATCTCCCAGCTCACCAACGGGCAGGCAGACCGGGACCCACACCCAGGTGTGGGTTCCCCGTGTCACATGCTGATCCAGGGCAGGGCAGGATGCATCAGAGATGGGACCGGCGAGGAAGGGTGGGGTGGGGTTGAGGACGACGAGGACCTGTTGGTGGCGGGATTGGAGCATGGCATGAGTGACCCTTAGTAGGACATTTCGTAGAGGACGGAGAACCTGTGAGTTATTTACCTGGAGGCTTTGCCCCTGCTCTGGATAGCAGGTATGCACCCCTGAGACTCATGTTAAAAACAGGCCCAGTGACTGCTCAGCAGGATGATCCTCCCGTGAAGTCATGGAGCACAGCTCCTTTGTTGTCCCCTACCCAGGGCCATCGCCACCGTTTGCAGATGTCGCAGGGCAGAACCGGGGCGTTGTCAGAAATGGCTTCTCAAACGCTCATCCCTGGCCTGGAAGGCGCGGGCCTGCGGCTCTGCCCATGGATGCAGGGACAAAACGACGCCGCCAGCCGGTGCTGGGAAGCATCCTGCTTTTGCCTGGGGGTGGCTGTTGTGTTTCTAAAAATGTTTCCTCCTGTGAATCTGTCATCACCACAGAGGAGAATGCTGCTCTGTGATTGTCAGGGATCTGGGTGGCTGGAAGCAGCTCGAAATCCGAGCTGTGAGTTAGCTCTCTTAACATAGCGCGAGCCCAAGACCTGAGCGAGTGATGCGAGGCCTGAGCTGCTCCAGCTCCAAGGGGAGCTAGAGTGGGAAAGTGGGGTTCCTGAGGGCGTGACCTTGAAGGAGATGCTGGGAACCAGCCCTTCCCCCTTCTTTCTGCTTCCCGGCCATGTGGCGAGCAGCTCTACACTCCACGCTCCCCACCACGATGCCCTGCCCACCCCCAGGCTGAGCTGCCATGGCTGGGAAGTCTGAAACCACGAGCCTGCACAGACTCTGTTCCTGTGGGGTGCTCATCCTGGGTAGCTGTGGCTGCAGCAGGAAGCCACTGACAGGTATGTAAGGCTCTTAGCCACCCGGTGGCCACCTACGAGCCCAAACACCAACATGGCCACCACGACAGCCCTGTTTCAGAGAGGACAAACCGTGCTCAAACCATGGCACCCTCCCAGTGCCCGCACGTTGCTCCCACCTCTCGCATCCACCCACCCTCCTCAGCCCAGCGAGGCAGCGTTTCCTGGAAGACACGATCAGCAGGTTCAGGGTGGTGATGGAGGGCAGGGCCTGTGCCCAGGCGGATGAGGGCAATGTGCGTGAAGGGAGTGCTGGACTAGGATGGAGTCATTCCTTGCCTTTCTTCTTTTCCTTTCTGTCTGCTCAGCTGGTGACGGGCAGGGTGCCCATCGTGTGGTGTGGCCTGACACACGGGGTAGCCGCTCCTCCTCTGGGCAGGCGGGCGTAGTGCGAGGGGGTTCCTCTGGGGCTGTATGGAGCCTGAACACACGTTCTGACCTATTCTTCATTAGTCCTCATGGCTGTGAGACAGGCTCCATCGGCCAGACCGTTGGCAATAGCCCGCAAATCAGTGTACAGCTGCTGAATTCCTTATATTTCGGAAGTGCCGAATCAGGGAAATCAAATGGATCTACATTGCATGTTACTCTAAACAGTTACACTAGGGACTATCAGTACTCCCCACAGTATCGGGAGAGATCATGGTATCATCATATTAGCACCAACTCCAGGAACCACTAAAGCCCTTAAAGAAGTTCATCTTTATAATTCTGATTCTCTAGAGCCACTCCCAGTACCAAAATCTGTATTAGTGCTTATGAGAGAAATGGATTTAATGCAAGATACACAAGTATATAAGGATTTACAAGGTGGGCTTACAATGGCTGTCCACAGAGTCAGGGGTGGAAAAGTGCAAAAGGGCTGTCTGTGTGTTGAAGATCCGAAGGATCCAGTCGAGTGGAGTGTCCTGTGGGAGTCTGTATCAGAGGCCAAAGAGTCTGTGCTGAAAGCCAGGAGAAAACATCCAAGGTGAAGTCTTGGGCTCCCCTGAAGAAACGGAGGTGAGTCTTCTTTGTTTCCCTTCTATTCCATTCAGGTGGCAAGCCTTTTGGTTGGTGCCACTCATACCCAGAGTGGGTCTTCCCTCTTCGATAAACACCTCCAGTCACACCCAGAACTATGGGATCCAATTAATTGGGTATTTCTTCCTCAGTTGACACAGCAGTTACCTCTCACAGCTGGGCTGCTCTCTGGGGACTCTCTGGGACTGGGAACCAGTCACCTCCCAGAGGGCCTGCTCCTTCACGTGGCTGGGCTGGGATTCATTTTTGATGTAGGAATTTGGGGGACAGCAATGTCAGGACCCTCCAACAAGGAGTGAGCACTTTGTTCCTGAGTCTCTGGGAGTTTGCAGACAGGAAACAACAGTGGAGTGGGTGTCCTCTTTCACAGCCCTGTCAGCCCATGCCTGGGGTTCTGTCCTGTGAGGTCAACGGCTGGTTCCTGACTGTCAGGCAAACCCAGTGAGAAAAGTGGCCCACTCAGTGTGGGTCCTGAGGAGGCCGCGGCCCTCTCAGGGCTCTCTGTCTCTGTCTGTCTCTGTCTCTGTCTGTCTCTGTCTCTTTCTCTCTCTCTCATCTCTCTCTGTGTGTGTCTACCTCTGCCTCTGTCTTTCTCTTCCTGTCTCTCTTTCATCTCTCTGTCTCTGTGTCTCTGTCTCCCCCTCCCTTTGCTTCAGCAGCAGCAGCAGCAGCAGCGTCTCAGGCAGCCAGGGAGAAGCCCACACAGCATGGAGTGGGCCCTGGCCACACCATGCCCCAAAGCCTGGACTCGTGGCAGCCCCGTGATGCAAACCCAGGAGACCGCAGAGCTCCCACCCGGCTCCCCGGATGCTGACCCATGGGCACGGCAGGTCATGAGTGCCAGCTTTCTAAACCGCTCGCTTTTGGGGTCATTCAGGTCACAGAGATGATCTAATTTTGTCCCTTCTCCTCGTTCCCACCCCCCTTCCCCTCCCTCCTGTCTGGTGAGGTCGCATCCTGAGCCTCTGTCAGACACACTTGTGTGTGCTCCCCACCTGTCTTTACCTCATCCTTCGTGTTTCATTTCTAGATCAAGAGCACAGAAGCTGGAGCTACACAGTGTGCCCAGGTAAGCACTGTGGGACAGAACCCCACCTGTGTCTGTCGGATTCTGGAGCCAATGCAGGCGGTGGCTAGCTCAGTGGTGAGCTCCTGTCCAGGGCAGCAGCCCTGGGTCCTGTCCCTGGTGCTGGAACACCAGAAAGGCGTGAGGTGGGATTGTAAAGAGCTCGGAGTGTGTGGGGTACATGGCCAGCCACGGGCGTGTGTGCATGTGCACGTGCACGTGTGTGCCTGTGTGTCCACTGCTCGTCCCTGCAGGCCGTGGACCCTGGGCCAGGACTTGCTGACTTCAGGCACAGGTCTGGGTAAGGCAAGTATTCTTGTTCCTGGTATGAAAATGACTTAGTTTTATAAATTTATTAAAACAGAAACCAAGACAATGACATCTTTCCTGATCAGCAACAATCTTTTATTGTATCTTAAAGGCAAAGCTCTGATTCATATAGAAAGGGGATTAGAAAGGCAGAGATATTTTGATGACTTTGTTTTTCCCCATCATGATCTGGCCTTACTGATGGCACTTTCCGGTTGCAAGTCCTATAAAATGTGTGGTTGCCGAAATACCTTGAAACGTAGACTTCGTAAAGAAACTAATGTCTGGACACATGAGGCTGACTTATTAACTCCTGCTTCTCAAATCCTGAGGGTGAGAAGATCATTTCTGCTGGAGCGCGGATGCCAAGACAGACGAGTGGTCTCGAGGGGCAGCTGGAGGAGCATTCCGGACCTACTCGCACTCCAAAGACGACTGCGCGAGGTCTGACGCACAGGGCGGCTGTGGCTCCTGCCTGACGTCCGCTTCATGAGGGCTTGCAGCGGATCTCAGGGCTTCCTCCTGCAGCGCACAAGTCTCCATCCTCCTCGGCGCTCCTGAAGCCTAACCCTTTCCCTCTTTTCTCTTCCGTCACTCTGTCACTTCTCTTGGTCTGTGCAAGTCACCTGCTTTGCTTATCTTCTGTCCCACACAGCAGGACAGAGCTTGCGAGGGTGGGGTTTTACTATTTTTGTTTACAAACGTAGCCTTGAGCCGACAGCACTTCCTGGCACATAATAGGTAGTCAACAAACACTGGTTGTATCAAAAGACAGAATTTCTGCAAATATAAATTAAAGGACTAGTTGGCGTTTTGTGTGATTCTAGAATCCAGTGATGCCTCCCTCTGTGGAAATGTCTCAGTGAGGTGAGCAGAGGTGTCTGTCACTTACAGGTTGCTTTTTCCAGAGGCTTGCACCCATGAGACTTTCTCACTACGCAGACTCAGTTGACTGGAATCACCTGCTCTTTGGAGACTCGGCCCATTTCAAAGTCCTGCTTGAGATGTGGTGTTGGTACGAGTGGCTCCCGGCTGCTGCAGGCTATGCTGCGCCAGGGCCACTGGTGGACTCAGTGTGGCAGACACCGTTTGGTCATGCTCTCCCTTGGGGAGAGAGTAGACCACACGGGAGGTCTACAGGGACTCTGTGGAGACAGTGAAGTGACGTCACAGTGGAGGAGAAGGAGAAGGGGAGGAAGCCCTAGGGTGCCTGAGAAGAGGGGGAGCTGTTGGTGGGGCGTGTGACCATTGAGGGGGCGAAACCAGGAGCCCGGAGTGTGCGGCACAGCCCAAGTGCCTGAACCAAACCAGCAAAGACCGAAGAGAGCAAAAATAAGCCATTTTAATCAAGAGGACCGATTGGTAATTTTTTGCCACAGAGCCTGTCTGTCCCCACGCAACTAGAAGATGAGCAACGCATAGACTTGCCTGCACTGGGTGGCAGGCAGCGGCTGTGTCCTCCAGTGTCTCAGACCTGCATGAGCTTGAATTCAACTAAAGGAAGAAGTGCACAGAAGTCCAACTCTGTAAAAGGGCCACTGACACAGTGGATAGCCGTGTTGGTGACATTCAGCTGGCCGCCGGGTGGACTCCAGGATCCCCTAGGCCATGTCTGGGTCTGGGTGTGACAGACGGAGAGCCTTCCCGCCCCTAGGAGCTGCTGGCTCTGAAACTCTAACGACAGCATTGTCCTGCCAAGCAGGGAGGTCCACACAAGCAAGGCAAACTCGCGAGGCTGAGGGTCTTGTCTTGTCCTGGCGTCTTGGGAAGCTGCCCACAGTGGGAGGTCACTGTGTCTCAGATGGTTTGCACCCGAGTTCTGTGGTGTTGGGGGTAGTCAGAGCAGTCTCATGACAGGGTGAAGCTTGCCCTCCAGAGGCTCACGGGGCTCCGGACGCAGGGCAGCTCCTGTTATCGGCCAGACCACTGGTGCCCGATGTTGGAGACGCTGGAACTCGGGTCCAGTCTGCCCTACAGGTAGACACTGAAAACTGGAATACGGTGAGTTGGACCACAGTCTATTAACAAGTCTACTCCGTTTTTTCCCTAAGATACAGAATTTATCCCTGCAGTTACCCTCATTTCTACCAAGGTAATCAAAGTAGGACTCATTTGTTTGCAAAATAAGCTTTGTCTCATCAAACTTAATGTACGTGCAGAAGGAGTAGTGATTGACATGTGGGCTCTGTTTAAATTTGCTTTGCTGGAACTTTTTTTTTTTTTTTTTTTTGGTGGTACCAGGGATTGAACTCAGGGCCTTGTGCTTGCTAGGCAAGCACTCTAACCACTGAGCTAAATCCCCAGCCCCTTTGCTGGAACTTTTGATCAGGAATCTGGACTTATAGCTTCTCCAGGCTAGAAAGCCAAGTCAAGGACTTGCCACTGGACTGTCCCTTGCATACCTATGTATTTTGGTGAATTCTTCTTTTCTCAAGGTCTCAAAATACCTTAAGTTTCCTGGACCTGCCAAGAATTGGCATTCTTAGATGTATTGCATCCTGTGGAAAGGGGCACTCCATGTTGACAGGGCTTGGAGTACACTGAGAACTTGAAATGCAGTTTAAGATGAGTATTTCCATGTGCGGAGGGGGCTGGTAATGAGATTTTAATATCTCTATTTGTTTCTGTTACCCTGAACACAAACATGAGGTTTCTGGCATACAAGGAAGTAAAACAACTTTAGGTTTTTAGTGAGTAGAGATCCCCGTTTAAAAAGACAGATTTTCAAGGAAAAAGGAAATGGAAGTTTATGAACACATACGCCAAGAAAGAGTAGCTCTGAAAAGGTGGCTTTGAACTCTGGCTCACACACACGTAACATCTTCAAGAAAGAACTGGGTTTTTGAGAGGGGACGAGACGGAGGAGAGGACACCGGGCCTCTGGGGGGAGCCTGAGGGCGGCGCGCAAATGGCAGAGGGGGGCTGGTTAGCAAAGCTTGTCATGGGGACTCCTTGGTCTCCACCGCTAGGCTGTGGGTTCCAAAGCAGACTTCGTGCAGTCTTCCCTCCTCCAGTGGACAGGGAGCCTGGGCGCCTGTGTCTTCGTAAGTCTGCGTCCTGACTTTAGGCCAACAGAGGAGGTGGAGAGTTTCCTGCCTGTGCATCTTCTTAATCACCTTCAGCTCAGTGGTTCTTCACGTTTTGGGGTGATATTTTTCTGGTCTCCCAAACTAGACCCACGCTGTGACAAAAGAAAGCGCTATGGTTTAGATCTAAAGTCTGCCAACAGTCCTGTGTGTTTGGAAGGTGACTGGATCTCAGGGCACTATGCTCATCGCCAGTGAATACCTAGCTGCAGGGGTCCTGGAAGGGTGTATTCTTGTCCCTACCCATGTGGGTCCTTGTTGCAGCAATGACCCTGGAGTGATGAGAGTCAGGTCCTGGGGCTGAGAGGGCTTCTTGCACTACAGGAGAGGACGCGGGAATGACCAGTCCTGCAAGTTACCTTGGGCAGCTAGCATAGCGCCCTCTGAAAGCTGGAGAGAAACCCATCCCCACGCAGACAGAGTCTCCTTGCAAAGAGGAGGGAAGAGTCCCCTTGGGATGGAACGTCTCCAGGTCCGGTTTGTTCTCCCTCAGATCTGGTTTTTATTCTTCTTTGAAATGAAAACAATGTATTTGGCTTTCTAGAGTTGTCTGATGCCCCAACTGTCCCTACACTTAGAAGACTTGTACAGATCCCAGTAGAATTGCTTGGCAAGCCCGAACCAAGCAGAACCCTGGCACTGTTCACTTCTGGACATGGCCTTGGTCAGGGTGGATGGAGATCATTACTGGTGCTGGAAACAGACAGTGATCGTCACCGAGCACAGCCCGACCTGATCAGCACTCACTGCCCCGGGTGTCCACACTTGTCTCAGGACTGAGTGCAGGTCCCCACGCTCCCTCCTTCCACACAGACCATGGGAGGCCACTTAGTTCTTGTGAAAAGGAAACGGTTTAATTCAGAGTTAGCCCAGAAGACACAGAGGGTCAGGGTTGAAGTGGGGAGGGGTGCTGGGCTGAGCCTGGGACAGGCAGGAGTTCGTTTGTCTCCTGGCACCCTCCTGGCAGAGGCGGTGGGGAGTCCTGGAGTACCTGTGACGTGGTGACAGCTGTGTGCCGAGTCACAGCCAGGGGCCTCTCCCTTGTGGGAGCGACGGCTGATCGGCAGCCTCACCCTCGGGCCGCCTGTCCCATAAGATGGAAGGTGGTTTTTATTACCAGGAATAAATCACTTACCTGTCTGTGTCTGTGGTCGTACAGATGAGACGCCAAGTCCTTGGACCTCAGCATGTGCCCCCACAGGGATGAACACAAGGTTAATCTCTTATTGGAAGCAAGTTGCCAACCTTGGTTCAAAGAACAGAAATTGAGCACATAAACGAATTGGGGGAGAGGAAGTGATCTCTGGCTGGACAGAGACTGGCACAGGCTGTTCGTTACAAACCCAAGTCACAGTGGTTCCTGCCCACGGCCTTCTTCTGGGTGGCTGCAGAGCACGGATCAGAGACAGAAGCCCCCAGCGGAGCAGCTCTGTATGGTAAGGTTCCTGTAGCCACCCTGAAGGGGGCGCTTCTTCCTACTCTACCCCTTCTCCTGCTTCCTCTGAATCTGAATACTTTTCCTACTTGTGCACTGCTCAGAAAGTTATGATCCCAGCTGGATTAAGTTGCGTAAATGAATTATTGGAAGCAGAAAAAGAATGACCGACACAGATGGAGTTGAGCATTGTAAGAACCCCAAACATTTAGTTTTGTAAGAACAACACAGAAGCTGCAAAACCAGGTGAAGGGAGAGTGGCCTCTCCTGTACTGGGAGGCACCACCTTGGGAGGGCTCCCAGGTTTTCTGCCAAGAGGCCTTCTGCAGACTGAATCTGCAGGTCAGTCTGGGAGCTGCCCCTGAGTTCAGCAGAAGGCACAGGGGGGCGGTTCCTGGAGGGATGCACATCCACAGCTCTGCAAAGAGTGCGTGAGAGGCGGGTAACTACTGGGGACGACCAGAACTCACTTGAGGGCCCTTCTGAGCATGCTTCTTTCATCATTAGGTTCCTCATCAGGTGGGGGTTGATGTTTTTAACTTGTTTTACACTCAGGAATTTAGGGTTCTTGGTTAAAGTTGACCATTTGTGAATCCAAATTGCTGCATATTTCTACTGAACATAGTAGTGCTCTTGTATGCTGAGAAAGCACTGCTCTGGATGTTTGTGTTGATTGCTATCATTTTTTTCTGGTCAGTTTGGATCAGTTTCTTCCTTGTGAAAACAAGCTTACAAATTGCCATTTTACAGTTTAGTAAATTATAGTATGCTAAATAAAAATTTTTAGTTCTAACATCAAAATTTATTCTCTATACTGAAATGGCTCAAAGTTCATTGTCTTCTGTAAACATTGAACCTAAAGCAAATAATAATAATAAATGAAATTTGGGTCTGCTTACAAACCCCATCTCTTGGGTTATCTCTACTCTTCCAGTCCACATGGACCGCAGCTCCTTGTGTGATAGCTGGACCGTGATCCTGGACTGCAGATTAGACGTGGTTGGTAAATATTCACACTGTGTGCGGAACTGCTGGGTGCCACAGGAGAGAGGAGACAGATCTGCTTTTTTGTCCTGAAATAGTGAGCTGTTCATGGAGATGTGGAGACGGAGGCCGGGTCTTTTCTGGATGTTTCCATATGTGTTCAGATTTCTGCCTTAGAATGTGGGCCACATTCTAAGGCAGAGAAAAAACTTCAGGCCCATATATGGTGTGTTATACAGTAGACCTGAGGCTTTAGCCCAGGGGAGACCTGATAAAGCCACACAGACAGTGAGTGCATAGGTGTGGTCCAGAAACCTTCCTTTCCATGCAAACCTGGCACTTTGAGCAGACTCAGAGACAGAACAGGGCAAACACAACAGTGCCAAAGATGTGCTATGGGAGCTGGGCTTGGTGGCATATGCCTGCACTTCCAGCACTCTGGGAAGAAGAGGCAGGAGAATCTCAAATTTGAGCAACTTGAGACGACTGGGTGACTTAGTGATTTAGCCAGGCCCTGTCTCAATTTTTTTTTCTTTAAAGTGCTATAGAAGTTTGGAGGAGGCCAAAGGACAAATTCTAAAGAAGTCCTCTTGGGTGATACATGTACCTCCCCTCTGGGTGCCTTCGAGCCACCCCGGCCGCGTCTCTGGGAAGGGCTGTGCTGGGTGCTTCGCTCGTGGTCCACCCCACCCCTCTGCAGTCCAGGAGCCATGCTGTTCAGACGTCATGCCCACACCCGTGCTCCAGTCTCTGTCTGGAGCTGCTCTTCAGTAGCGGCCTCCCGTGCAGATCCAGATTCCTCGACCAGACGTCTGGTTTCTCCTCGTTTTGATTTTGCTTCCTTTACAGTCCTGCCTGTACTTTCACCTGCCCTCTTTCTCTTTCCTGACCTGGGGCTGCAGTGGAACAGGTCTGGAAGGAGCTGAGCACACCCCAGTGCTTCCATGTGGGGTTCATGGCTTCTTGTTCCGGCAATACTGTCTTGGTAACGGTGTCACAGTTCTTTGGGGAGACCAAGCAGGTGTTTTCTAAAGTTTTCTTCTATATCCTACCAGAATTATTTGCTTAAAGTAGGTTTTTCTTCTGACTCTTTGGATTTTAAAATATTTAAGAATAAAACCTAGGCCATGTGAGTTACTTACCCTCACAGGAGGAATTCTCTGAAAAGCGACCTTGCTCACGGCTCTCCAGGAACGGCTGACTCTGCAGTTCAGCAGGGGAGACTCCAGGGGCGGAGCCGCATCAGGGTGTGCTGACCTTCCTATCATTTCAAAGACTGTCAGAAAGGTGAGAAAAGAGACGCTAGGGAGCATCATCCTGCCACTTTATCAAATCACAGTTCTACAATTCAGCATCTTCCTGTCACTTCTTTGGAACACTACTGCTAATAGTAACACTATTATCAAATAAGTGATTGCCATGTGGCAGTCGGCCCTGAGTGAAACTCTCCCCACTCCACAGACCAGGAAGCACAGTGCTGAATACTTCATTACATTACACGAGGTCATGCAGTTGGTTGCCAGAGTTCAAATTCAGGTTAGCATAACTACGAAGCCCACACTCTATGTTATATTGATAAGTTATTTTACATCTTCATTCCATGTGTTTTTGTTTTATCTTTTCCTGGGAATGAGGGAAGGCTTTACACTAGGCGAAACATTAACCTACAACAGATATCCAGGACTGAGACTATGCCTCATGGGCAGGCAGGAAGGGGCTTTGTAGGTGTGGTTAAGCTGGAACTGTGAAGGTGGAAGGTGACCCTGAATTATGTGGGTGTCGTAGTACTCTGGCTGTTGCTGTAACAAAATACTCAGGCTGAGTGATTTATGAAGAAAGGGGTATAACTATCTCATCATTTCCGAGATCCAAGAGCAGGGCATCGACTCCTGAGGGCTTGTGGTGACAGCTCAGATGTGCCAACTCAAGGCAGAAAAGCAGCAGGAAAGGTCATGCAGTAGGATGCATGTGAGTCAGGCAAAGGGACAAGCAGCCCACTTCAGCACAAGGAGGGACGAGCCACTTGCTCTCCAGCAGCTGCCCCGTCCCCAGAGTGAGGATCCGCTCCCAAGAGGAAAGCACTGATTCCTTCAAGCCCAAAACCTCTCGACACTGTCCCCCCGGGGACCGAGCCTGAATGTGAGTTAGATGGGGACAAGGCCATGAGAGGAACAGCCCAGGCCCCAGGCAGGAACTGACCCGAGACGCTGTGAGGCAGAGAAGAGCAGAGGGACGCAGGTTTCAGAGGACAGTGTGCCGGGGACTTGCAGACAGTGTGAGGTCCTGAGGGGCAGCAAGACCCAGCACCTAGTAGGGGAGGCTCGGAAAGGGCTCAGGACAAGGGGGACTTCATCCATGCTCCACAGTGCCTGGTTTATCTCAGGTCGATATGAAGCTATCAGTGCCGGGGTCCAGCTGCTGACCTCCACATTCTGCTCGAATGGCTTTGCTCACTTAGAGTTCACTGGGGAACTGGCCAGGTAACCCAGGAGCAGACACAGAGGGGACCCCTTCAGTACCGCTGTGGTCAGGTCAAGCTGAATTCATGCAGTCCTCACCAAGCCCTGGACGACTGGTGTGAGAGGGAGGCAGAGAGACTCAGGCTGAAGAGTGCAGGGTACAAGCTACAGAGGCAGAGTGAAGTGGTCCAGCCACAGCCAAGCAATGTCACAGCTACCAGAAGCAGGGTGAGGCTGGGTAAAGTCTGGGCAACTTCTCCGAGGGCACGGCCCTGCTGACCTTCATCCCAGGCCTGTGAACCTGGTTTGGACTTTGAGTCTCCAGAACTGTGAGAACAGCTTTTCCTTAATTTAAGTCACCACGCTATGGATATTTCTTTTAGCACCTGTGGCTAACTAATTCAGGCTTCTGTAGTGTCCACTTCCAGCTGTTGGTTTCCAAGGCACCTGCTGGCTCCACAGTAGAGGGGAGGTAGGTATCTACCACAGGTGTGGCTCCTCACCCCTTCCTCCTCCATCTGTTGGCCTAGCAGGGACCTCGAATGTCTTAGCCCAGGCACCAGTCTCCCACGCAGTGGTCTCTCTGAAATCATCTCTTCCTGGGATCTCCCTGCTCCCAAGGCAGTGGGATCCATGACTGGGCAGCTGGACTTGTCAGAATCCCCTTCCTTGTCAGGGTCTTCCTGCCCTGTGGTTGACACCAAAGACTCTGATCCTGTATTCTGGGCTGTCCAATAAGGCATCTATTCCACTTCCTCAGGACTTGGTTAGCTTTGCCTCTGCAGTCTTACCGTTCACTCACAACCAACTAACAATCATAAGATTTGTTACCACTACTATCAAACCCCAGCTACTCTCCTAAGTTGTGGCAGAGTCTGCTGTTCAAGCCCTAGCACATGGTGCATTGTACCCCTGTAAGATCGGGGTGCTGTGGGGCTGGTCCATGACTCAGTTCACAGGACTGTCTTGGCACCTGGCTCTGTGCTGTTCTGTGGCTTATTCTGGTTTCGTGTTGTAGCACACCACAGGCCTCACTGTCAAGGCCCTCAATAAAAAATGGAGCCCAGCCACAGACCAGCAGGAGTCTTTTCCCACCGAGCACAACCCCCGCAGCCCGACCTCACCGTCATGTCCATAAGCGAGTCCTGAGAACCCAAACTCCAGGAACTCTGTAATTTGAGCGAACATACATACATATATAACCTTATTGCACAACTGCTGCAGATTTATTTTGAGGTGTATTCTCAGATTGTGGAGCAGTGGAGTTGACAAAGAATAATACAGAGAATTTCTCAAAGATAGATGAATTTCAGCTTCAAAACTGTGAGATAAAAAGTAGAAAAAAGTGAGACCACATGGGTCCTAAAATCTTTGTAAGAAGAAAATACGACTTTGTTTAGCAATGATTTCACTTCGCTAATGAAGATTCACTGAGCATCTACTATGTGGTAGGCACTATGCTTAGGATTCAGTGCTGAATGAGACAGAAATCAAGAGGGTGACAGGGAGTACTGGCTTAATAAATACCGAATTGTAGATTATAACCGGCTCCACAAAGGCCACTCCCAGAGTATTGGGAGAACACTGTCTCAGGGATCTCACTCAGACTAAGAGCTGGAGCTTCTCTTGGGAAGCCGCAGTCTGCTTCCCCGGAGGGGTGAAGTCAGAGGTGGGTGCAGAGCAGGGGCTCTGAGCTCCCCAGAACTCAGGGGCCAGGTGGGCCTGGTGCTGCACACCTGCAGCCCAGCCACTCAGGAGACTGAGGGAGGTGAACGGTTTGAGCTCAGAAATTCAAGGCCAGCCGGGCAAAGCAAGGCCCATCTCTTAAAACTTGATATGCTGATGCCCCACCTCATGAGCTGGTTGAGGGATGGGGCCTCTGGGATGACGGGGGTCATCAGGAAAAAGAAAAAGAAGCAGAGATAGGAGCTCACAGGACAGGTTTATTTCAGGACAACCTGAGAGGGACCACTGTGGTACTAGAGACCAGACTGACTACTCTCGTACAGGCTATGAGGGTTTTTATAGGTCATGGGTATAAGAGGGGGGTCATTGAAAGGAAGTCGTGGTTACCGGTTAGGGACAAGGCTTGAGAACACATACAGAGTTGCAGTTACTTGTTAAGCACAGATTTGAGTAATGATGGGAGTTATGGATTGTAGTCATGGTCACTGGGCTTGGAATAGTTGTTAAACACAGGGCTGAATAATGTGGGAGCCATGGCTTGCACCTGTGGTTACTGGGCCTTATTGTACATTTCCAGCAGGTACGCAAGCACAGCAGGGTTGGGCGTTGATGTTCAGCTCAGAACGGTGGTGGTCAGATTCCTTCAAGGGTCAGGTGATACTAGGGTGGAACCAGCACTATGCGAAGGACATCCTTTCGGCAAAGAAAGAGAGACGAGGGCCCTGGGACAGGCATGCAGGTGTAGGGGCCAGGGGCCCTCAGCTGCCGGGATGCAGGCCTGGCCACACATGGGCCTAGCGGGCCTCGCCCACTCCTTGGTCTCAGATCTCAGGGCTCCAGAGCTATGAGGTGAATGTCTGTGGTTTAAGCCGAAGTGTCTGTCACACAGCCCAGGCTGACAAGGATGCCATGGGAGACACCCGAAGGCGGCCATGGTGACAAGAGGAGAGGAGCGAGCCATGCCAGAGAGACAGGCATCCAGGAGAATGGGCGTGGCCTGAGATGCTCAGGCAAAGTGGGAAACACTGGAAGGCCTGTCAGGAACGGGACTCCACACTTCACGGGAGCACTTGGTGCTGGTGGCTCAGCAGGAGGGCAATGGCAACAACATCCCAGACACCCAGCTGGCAGATCTTTTTCTATCTTTTACTTTCATCCTTTTCATATCCTTTTGTTTTGTCTTCTGAACTGCACACAGATTTTGCTAAATTGCCTAGACTGGGTTCAGACTTGTGATCCTCCTGCCTCAGCCTCCCGTGCTGGGATTACAGCTGTGTAGTACCACGCCTGCCCGTCTTTCACTTCGTTTCATTCCCTGCCCCCATTGTTGGCTTGGACTTTACACATTCGATTCCTCTGTTCTTTCAGTGTTTACTGTAGAATTGATACACATTTAACTTAAATTTTCAATTCCTTAATCTCCCCGCAGATTAAGAAACACAAGGTTCTTCCAAACACGTTAGTTCTGTTCACCTTGACTTCTCTGCTATTACGTTTCTGCAGTGCTGTCGTTAGTGCTGATCCTACTGCACCATACAGTACCCTCGTGCTATGTTTTGTTATACACGTCAGCGCTGCAGGTAAGAGTTACACACACCAAAGCAGTCGGAAGGCAGGTCGCGCCCCCAAAGCTGAACCCTTACTGTGTCGCCAGGCAATCAGCGCCAGCGAGGAAACACTGCGGACGGAGCCTCCTCTTCCTTCAGGACTCCCTAAGTCACGCCTCCTTCGGCTTCCGGTCCACACCGCCCAAAGTACGTGCTCTTTGGCCCTGGACAGAAAAAGCACACTGGCTCCTGCTTGGAGGCAAGTTCAAGGGGACCCAGGCGCGAGGCTCGGGGAGCATCGCCCACAGGGCGGCACTTTGGTCCTCTGCAGACAGGCGTCCTGCGGCCCACTTCCC